>JALAZF010000751.1:1800000-2059357 GCA_022829125.1 Lathyrus tuberosus
AACAGACCACAGATTCTAATTTACCTTATCCAGTAAACCTCCCAGAATGCATAAATACCTGCTACCAGACCTCCTAGGAATGTTAGAGTGTTTATATAAAGAAATGCACCTAACAGAAATGCACTTTTTCACTAAAACCTTCAAAACAGTAGCCATCTTCCAAGAAAAATTATGATACAATTCTACAATTTCACCTGGAGTCCAGTTCGCCACGAGTTCAAGTGCAGGCGGACATGGTCGCATGGATTTCCTTGAAAATTGTCCTACGATTGCCTCACCAGTATCACCTTGAATTCCATCAAGTCCTTTCATGTTAACCTGAAAAAGGTCAAGGTTAGAGATTACATAAAAAATTGTGTCCATGAAATATTTGGTGCAAAGCTATCAGTTATTGATACCATAGCAGATCATGCTAAAATGATCGCAAGATCTACAACATTGATTGTCATTTGCATATCAGTTGCAATTGCATCGCCTTTGTGAACTCGACATCTATTGCATCCGCCCGTGAATTTGGAAATCAGTTTTACATGCCTGTATCCACAAACTCAATATCCTTCGTAGAAGCATTTTGTCAAACATGGAGGGTGCAAAAGTAAGGAAAATCTGATTCAGCAAGATGAAAATTAAGTCACTCACCATTTGACATGACAGATTTCTTACTCTCGACGCCAAGGTAAAGGTTCTGATGGTTGACCGATGTTACTCTTTTGTTGTCTTCTACCATTTCACCTCTTTCTCTCCAAGATCTTTCATGTACAAAAATTCAGAGAAAAAATCAACAAAAAATTAAGAATAAAAGAGAGAAATAGATCCAGTTATGCTCAATCTTCTTCCCGTGTGCATAATCCAACTGGAAAATTAAACAAAAAAATCATCGCCGAAAATCTGTTTCTGCCACCACAAATCTACCACTGTCAAAGAGTCTACCACCGTAAAATTACCGTAGTTTCGTAGATCTAAGCAGAAAAAGATAAAAGGGGTGGTGGTTTTCAAAAGGGATCGTGGTTGTAATGGGTGAGAGGTGGTTGTAATGGATGAGAGGGACGGTTTCTGAATAATGTGTGAAAAGAGGAAGTGGGTTTTAGTGATTGTGAACAAAAAGGATGGTGGTTACGGTTTTGTGAAGAAAAATAAACTTATGGGCCGGTTAAATGCTAGAAATAAGGAAGAATGAGTAATAATTGTTAAATACTTTATTAATTTTTTAATTAATTTATTAAATGGATTAGAATTGGTTAAGTTGCCAAGTGGCACATTATTGAGTATTTAAGTTGCCAAGTGGCAGATTATTTGCAAATAAGGGTAATTAGGGGTTTTTAAGACCACATTTTTTTCTTATATGATAGATTGCATTGTAGACATGGTATTTTTTATTTTTTTTTTTCTTTATATTGAGGTGTATATGACACGTGTGTTATGCTGTTAATTTTTTGGAGAACTTTGTTTTGGTGGAAAGTGCAACAAACTTGAAATAGACAATAATTATTCAATAAATAAACAATAATTTGAAAATCGAGACTACATTATTATGAGACAATAACTTGAAAATCAACTATAAATTTCAAATTTAAATAGATAATAATTATTAAATAAATTATAATTAAAAAATATTAACTACTGTTTTAGTTTTAAAAATCAAAATGTTTAAGATATTATTATGAGATAAATAATACTTTATGATATTTTATTATTGAATAAAATTATTATTATTGAATTGGAAAATAAATCACTTTACGGATTTTGATTGTATTATAAAGGCGAGATTTTAACTTCTGACCCCTAACTTAAAACCTGGTACCCCTATAGTTTTATGATCCCAAAATTGCCTCTGAAAAAAATTATAAACGGGCACAATTTTTTTTGATTAATTTTTTTATATAAGAAAAAAACACTATTATTATAATAACTTTTATGTTTTGATTATAAACGGGCACAATTGTTTCACTACTAAAAAAATTAAATTTAGAGAGGGTAACTTTCCATCACAAATGCATTGAAATTCCCTCACAAATTAGTTTACTAACGGATTTAGTGACGACCTAAAATCCATACCTAATTTCGATGTCGCAAAATAATAGTGAGGGAATTGGTATTTCGTCACAAATAAGCACGGAATAAATCCTTCACTAAATATATTATTCCGTCACTAAATTTATAATAGAAGATACCTATAACACTTATATTTCCGTCATAAATTTGTGAAGGAATAAAACTTTCCTCTCTAATTGCAAGGGGTTTATTCCATCAAAAATTTATGACACTATATTTCCCTCACAAAATTACAAACTATAAATAACACTAAATTAGTGAGGAATCTATTTCTATTACTAAATTATTAATATTATTATATTTTTTTTGCTTAGTTTTATTCAATATACTAATAATACAAATGCTTCAAAATTAAAATTATCAGTACACAATAAAAAATATTTAAAGTATCATAAATATTCATCATGCAGTCAAATATTTAGCAGCTACATCTAATTCCACATTTAAATAAAGTAACCAAAATTGTATTTCATAGAAAAAGCTACAACTAAGTGTATTGAATTTTATAATAACAAAAAATATGTTACAAAACAAAAATACAACTCTATATGTATAGTGTCTAAATACATACAAAGCATTCTGTAACAGTAAGAACTTCTCTATAATTGGAGATTATTTGATGATTAACCTTTGGCACCAGGATTTCTCAATAATTGTAGTTTTCTTATGATTAACCTTAGGCATAGATACTTCTCTATGCAGTCATGACAAAAGTGATGTCTGCATTGCCTCGCAGTTTAATTCTTTTTTATGATACCTGCACATATAATACAAAATTACCATTTTTCTAACTGAGGTATCCATATAAAAGTTAAATAGTTTTTCTCTAAAATGACTGTATCTATGATATGTGAAACAAAGCCCAAGACATGCAATTCTCATTTTGATCATGTTGAGGAAATCACTTTCTATTGGATAGTGTAGCTACACTTAACCAAATCTCGGCACCATTCCTAATAATACATTTGGCTGCAGATCTCTCATTACAAATTAAAACAACAGAGGGTCATGTAATTTAGTATCGTTTTTCCAAGCATATTCAAGACTCTATTATGCTATATTCAATCAGAAGACAAAATATATCATATGAAATATGAAATATTCAAGACTCTATTATGCTATATTCAATTAGAAAGCAAAATATCATATGAAATATGAAATGCAGTAATATATAAGAAAGTATTATACTACTCACTTAACTCGGGCAGAGTAATATGAAGGCATTGATGTTTATTTTTTTGAATTATAAGCAAACTTTGAAAGACAATTAGGTCCTGTAAAAGTGATAAATTGAGAAAGTTGGTTGAAGAGATAAAGGGAGGAATAATGTCACTTAATGAGACAAAGGATATTTAGATATAGCTCAGTGACTTCAATCCCTATCCGAGTCACATAGACCAAGTAAAAACAAAAGGAAAATATACACTTACACTAATTAACCCCCCAAATTAACAAACTATCAACACTATTAACACTTGTTTTTATACTCACTTGTTTTTATAGTCGCTCACTATTGTCTAAACCATATGTACAAATAAATATTACAGGTGACTATGAGATTGGTCTTGTATGTTGTCTATATTATATTCTTTTAAGTCATTCAAGTTCATGTATTTACATGGGCTTTTTACCAACACCAAATTCCTTGTTGGAGCAATGTTTAGATCCCATACACTCTAACATGTTATTTGCACCACACTCATTCACCTTGTAAAGAAAATAAACATGCTGGAAGTAAACCAACCCACTGTATTTTTAACTCAAAATATAGAAAGTTGAATTGTAAAATAGTACCAACTTAAACTGATAAACCCTTACCTTAACTCAAATTTGTGATATGAATTATCTTTCCGAAGTGTCAAAAATAAACCATTAACAACAATTAATGATGTCTAATGTTTAATAAATAAGCTCAAGTGAGGCATATATCATTAGACTCTGTCAATGTTAAGATTACATGTGAAAAGTTATATTTCTGAACTATAACATCAGTAATAACAAAATCAAACCAAAATAATGCTTCTCAACTATAACCTTATCGATAAAAAAATCAAACCAAAATTAATTTTTGTTGAAAACTCACTATTGTTCTGAAGAACATATCAACTTCGTTTTACTCCTATGTGTGATTTCATTTGTATGCACTAATACTAAATTTAAACTCACTTACACAGCATTTTCTAACCTATGTCAGGTAGCTTGAAAGAGACATAACCAATTTACAAGTTTTTTGCTACCCCACAAGATCTTTAAAACAAAATCAACGAGTGAGAGGAATTCAACATGTATAATAGAGTAAGAGAGGAAAGACATCAAAAGTTAAGAAAAATTAAATCTTTGATTGAACAGAATAAAGGAGAGAATGGGGGATTTTTACCTTTTCAACCTATAGTCATTGGGTAGGTGGAAGAGAGCTTTGATTCACTACAAGAACATGGAATAGAAGAATTTCATCTATAGTAATGACCCAAATATTAAATTGAAGGAGAGATCTGAAAGGAGAGAAAATGTAGGGTTTCGGGTATTTGGGGTTTTTTAACTAAAGAAAAAGAATAGAAAGAGAGGTAAAAATTAGGGTAAGAGGGAGATTTAGAAAGTGAAGGGAACGAAAAAAAGTGGGTGGGAACGAAAACAAGTGGGAGGGAACAATTTATTTTGATATTGTAATGGCTATCTTTTTTATTAAATAAAAAAATTGTAATGCATTTTTTTTATATCAGAACCTTGCTAACTTCAAAAAAGATAATAAATTTAATTTGACGAAACTTTTATAAGAATTAAATATCAATTGATTTTTTTTAAAGAAGTTTAATTAAAATTTTATGCAAATTTCATTTCCATTTGTTTATTCATTAATTTAGAATTATTTTAAAATCATTTTTAATTAGATAAATCTAAATTTATGATTTATTTTGTTAAAAAGTAAAATACTATTATTTTTTCTATAAAAATAAACAGTAATAGGTATTTCTTTATAAAAAAATAAAAATATGTTTGTGACAAAATAATTCCCTCACAAACTACATTATTCACATTATTGACATTATTTGTAATGAAATATTTAGATAGGGGTATAATTTTTTACAAAATCCCTCACAAAATCAAAACTTATCATATTTTTTATGGAATTTCTGAGAAAATTTTGTGACGGAAATTTTCCATCATAATAAGTGTCCTTAATGTTCATCTATTTTATTTTTATTAAAAGTCAATGCTTTCGTCTTTAAATCCATCACAATTAGTGAGGGATATTGTTCCCTCCCTAAATTCCGTCACAAATTTCTATTTTTTTAGTATTTTATGTTTTGATTAATGTAATATATCTTTTAAAAATAATAATTTTTTTGGTTGAAAATTTGAAATTTTTTATTTATTATATCTTTTAAAAATAATAACTTTTTTGGTTGAAAATTTGAAATTTTTTAATTTTTATTCATATTTTTTATTTGAAATTTGAAAATATAACTTTTTTTTATTTATATTTTTATTATTAATAAATTTTATTTTCTCCTAATATTGAAATTACACGATATGAGAAAACAAAACTTATTAAAATGTATCATTTCACCCAAAAAAATACTAAAAAAAACTTTGTTGATTCAAATATTTTTATATAGATTCAAATATATAAGTAATATCAAAACAAATTTAATATTTATATACGGGATCAAATTCGTTGTTGATTATAGACACTAATTTATTATATTTTTTAAAAATAATAACATTTTTTGGTTGAAAATTTTAATTTTTTTATTTAATTTTTATTATAATTTAAAAAAAATGTGCGTACTATACCAGTACCCGTGCGAATGCACGGGTCTCCCGCTAGTTTTGTTTTAGAGAGAGAAGTAGTACGGGGAGAGAGAGTCAGAAAGAGTAAAGTTGAGAGAAGAACATAGTGATTAAAAAGAAAAAAAGACCAATTATTATTATTATTATTGTTATTATTATTATTATTATTATTATTATTATTACTGGGTCATGCTAACCAGTGCCCCCGGGGCACTAGTTAAGAATTCTAAATAAAGAATATTTGTTAGGTTCAGTTCATTGAATATACACAATATTTCTTTAAATAAGTTGAGTATAAATGTTTTCAGTGCATTGAATACACATATATTTAGAAAAAACATATTTTTTTAATCTCTTAAATAATGCTCAACTTAACATTTTAATATCTTAACCAGTGCCCCAGAGACACTCGTTAGCATTTCCATTATTATTATTATTATTATTATTATTATTATTATTATTATTATTATTATTATTATTATTATTATTATTATTATATTATTATTATTATTATTATTATTATTATTATTATTATTATTATTATTATTATTTAGAAGTTTTATTTAACAAGGTGTTTAGTTAGTTTTTTTTGTTAAAACAAAAATCATTTTTATATAAAAAAAAAAAAAAAAAAAAACATAAAACAAAAAATAAAATAAAATATATAGATTTTTTCTTCATAAAAAGATTAAAAAAAAGAGATATGTTTATATTATATTTTTACTTGTTTGTGTTTAGATCTATTTAATAAAAAAAATAAAAAAACAAAAAATATCCTAATGTTTAAAAATCAAACAATAATAAATAGTAATAAAAGTGGATATTGTGATCATTAATTGATTTTAATTGTTTAAAAAATAATGAAAAAAAGGTGAAGAAAGGAAACAAGTCGTGTATAGGGATATATTTGATTTCTTTGTTTATTTTGATTTTGTCAATTATTTTCTTTTAGTTCTAAAAAAAGAATAATCTAAAAATGGTAATAAAAATAAACAAAGAAATCAAATAAAAAAGAATAATCTAAAAATGATAATTTTTATTAAGTTAAAAAAAAAAGAAGGATTTAGTTTTTTTTTTAAATAAAAATTACAAAAATATGTGTGTTGGTATTAGATAATGCGATTTTACATAGCATATTTTGCCCCCGAATTACATTGATTTATTTCGTTATTTTCGTTTGTTAACATTGTATTTGCGAGTATTAAGTTCATTTTCAGGTATTCTCTTTAAGTCAACCAACAAGAAGAAAGAAGAGGAAAACATAAGAAAATAGAAGAAAAGAAGGTGTTTTGATAGCAGAAATAAGATTCTGCATTAAGGGAGCGTTACGACCGTAACACAAGGCATGACGACCGTCACAAGCTTTAAGCTATGACGACCGGCACAAGGCCATGACGACCGGCACAAGCCAATTTCTCAGAAATTAATTTTAAACTACGTGGCTTCTCAACGGGTATCAACTAGACCAAAACTACGTTCAGCCAGTCAAGGAAGTGCTTCAGATATTTTCGGCCACAACTTCTCCAAATTCCCATTATCTCCACTACTTCTCCAACGCCCCATTATCTCCACTACTTTTCACATGAATTCTGAAGTAACTTCCAACCTGTTATCACTATATATAGGACCTATCATTTAGTTTCATGGGGATCCAAGTTTTGTGCGCGAAAGCGCTGTTCGTAGTTTTAGGCAGAAAATTACAATTGTAAAAGGAGTATTTTCTCACATCGAGGAATTACTCCACCATTAGTATTTAGGCCTATGTTCTATGTAACTTGCTTGGATCAACAATCTTGCCGTCATTATTGAAGTTAAAGTTAATTCAAGTTTGTTTATTTCCCGCATTTTACTTCAAGTATTTACATGTTCTTTATCGCATTGCTTATTATTATTGTTTATCACTTTCCTAAGTTAATTATCATGATGTTTTCAAATGCAATTATAATGTTTAATTTGTTTATGTTTAATTCCATGTCCTGCTAAATAGTCTAGAGTCCGGCGTATGACGACCGTCGTTACCGGCGAGACTCGGTAGAAAATAATAGGTGCGAATTTATGATTAAAAATTATGTTTTGGTCTTAATTTCTAAGTCTAATTTAAATAGCTTTGTCACGAGAGTGAGAGGTTATTTAACATGATTTTGTCACGAGAGTGAGAAATTAATTAAGGTTAGAGCCGGCACTGCGAGAGCGTGGGGGTCGAACCGGATAGTGAAAATTAGGCAACATATCTAAATACAACGAGAGCGCTTTAGATACGTTTAGGATATTATTGGCTTTCAAAATATATTTCCTAGTTACCGGGCGAGCGAGAGCAAAATCTTGGTATTAGGGAACAAGACTTTGGTTAATACCGCGAGAGCGTGAGGCGGAGTTTTTAAGTCGGTATATTCTACGGAACTAAGTTATAGTTGTAATCAGTACCCGAATTCTACAAAGTCCTTTAGGAACGCGGAACCCATATTCCGGCCTCTCTTTATCATATTTTCTAAGTTAATTTTTAGTTTTAGTCTTAGTTTCCCTTTTATCTAATATCATTAGCCTTAGTTTTACATCGCAGCAATAGATAACGGTAGGTTGACCTTGGTCTCTGTGGGTTCGACAATCTTTTATATTACTTCGATATTTCCATGCACTTGCGGATGCATCAAGTTTTTGGCGCCGTTGCCGGGGACCAACAGTCAATATTATTATTCCGTTGTTGCACCGTATAGACTAAGGCACTTTCTTTAAATTAAAAAAAAAAAATTTATGTATCACCCAAATTTTTTCTACAATCACCACTCCCAGTATTTCGAGGAATCGCAAGAATCCCATAATTCCAACCTCGAAATACAAATGGAGAATTTCAATGCATCACTAACTCACTCTCACCCAAATTACCTCTGTAACTACCAATCCCAACATTTTGAGGAGCCGCAATAATCTCATAATTCCAACCTAGAAATATTAATGCAAGATTTTAATGCGACTGTATATGGGTATTTTTCGACACCATTAAATGATTTGAGATTTTTAGTATTTTCGACAGACTATTGTTATTCGCAGCTGGAAGTATAAATTGAAGAAGATATTTGAAGTATAAGACTTCGACATTTTGACACAGTTGGAAGGGTGTTTTGTTTCGACATGAAGTTTGAAATTTGAATGTAAAAGGGCGTTACCTTTGGCAGATTAAGCGTGGAACAAATCTGATGGAGAAAAGACATGCAAGAAGCCATGTGTCATATTTTTAGGAAGCAACTGTTATTAGCAGTTATTTTATTTGTATATAAATAGGATAGTTGTGATAGGAATGGAGTGTGTTCCAAACTTTGTACAAATTACCACAATTACTCAAAGTAACCGTGTGAGAGAAACGAGTGTTCTGGAAAATGTATGTATGGAAAACACCAGTTTACATTTATGCACTTTAATAAAATTCCAAGTTTTTCTTCATTTCTTTACATTCAAGTCATTTTCTTTACTTCAACAATTTACTTTATTTCTCGTTTAAACCTATCTTCAATTATCTTTTCGCCATATTATACCTTTGTTCTTTTAGTCGAAAACCATTAAAAGAAACCTTAGCAAATACAAAACGAATACCTTCCTATTCAAATCAAAGACACTTTCAAAAGCACTTTGTCCTAGGATTTGTGTGGTTGGTCCTGTTAGTAAACTAATTTTCATAAATTAGGAAACCAGAGATTGTTCGTCAAATTCACCAGCGAACAAATTGGCACGCCCAGTGGGACCTAGTGCATTTGTTTAGTTTGTCTTTTGTTCCTATAGAAAATTCTTAGAAGAAAAAGTTTTTATTTTGTTGTATGATTCTAAGGAGTGACAAGTTAGCCGTGAACAACGAAGAAAGACCAAAAAGAACAAGAATAAGAAGAATGGCGAATCAAAACGCGCCTAATAATCAAAATGTTAACAACCCAACGCCTATTCCTTCGACGGGAGAACATACGGCGTCAGTTTTTGTATCAGAGGCGATACCATCATCAACAGGGTCGACTCCAGCGTTTTCGGCATCCCAAAACGCGCCTAGTGTCTCTACAGTTTGACCCCAAATGCCTCATATGACCCCTCCTCCTTTAGGGGGTGTTCATAGGCCATTTGCGACGAATTTTTCAATGCTTCCACATAATAGAGAACAGCCTTATGGAATGCCAACAACTGTGATGGCAAGTTTGCATAATGCGTCATCATTATACTCTGATCCTTTGGTTAATGTTACTTCGCCCCTACAAGGATCAGGGTCTGGTGCGAACCACATAGGAAGAATGAGTCAGCCTGTGTCAACGGGATACCAAACTTATATGCCTGCAATCATTAACAATTCTGCATAAGTAATTAGGCCACAAATGGACGAAAGCAACCATGATATGGTGCAGATGCTAACGCAATAAATGGGGGCTGTGTTTAATCCTTTAATACAAAACACCACCTAAACGAACCAGTTATTAGCAGCGCAAATGACGCGCATTGATGACTTCTTTGGTGTTCCTCAAACCCAACCAAGGGAACAAATAGTTCAGAATCCCAGAGTAGTTGTCGAAGAGGAAACCACAATAAACCAGAGGCCAGCGAATGTTCCTCAAGTAAACCCTAGAAACCAAGAGGTAGTGGTCGAACAGCCTCATGTCGAAATTCCTGTCCAACAAGAGCCTAGAAGGGTGTTAGTCCATAGAGACCAAAATGCTGATGATGTTGTGCAACAATTGCGTTATAACAACATGCCAGCAGAAAATAATTTAGCGGCCATGGTCGAAAGGATTATGGCCAGAAATGGTGTGAATGTGGGGATGCAAAGGCCCAGTTATACATCCCCATTGTCTGAGTATATTTTGCAACAAGAATTACCCCCAAGATGGAAAGTCCCCAAGTTTACCAAATTCTCGGGGGATACTAGCGAATCCACTGTCGAACATGTGGCCCGTTACTTGATCGAAGCAGAAGAAATTGCACGCAATGAAAATTTAAAAATGAAATATTTTCCAAGTTCTTTAACAAAAAATGCTTTTACTTGGTTTACGTCTTTGCCTGCAAATTCGATCCATACGTGGGTCTAGTTAGAAAGGTTGTTCCATGAACAATTTTACATGGGACAAACGAAAATAAGTTTGAAGGAGTTGGCTAGTGTTAAACGAACATTCTATGAGCCAATTGACGATTATTTAAATAGGTTTAGATTACTTAAGGCGAGATGTTTCACGCAAGTTCCTGAGCATGAATTAGTCGAAATGGCAGCAGGTGGTCCTGACTATTCAATTAGAAAGAAATTAGACACTCAATATCTGAAGGATATGGCACAGTTGGCAGATAGGGTGAGACAGGTCGAACGTTTAAAAGCCGAAAAAGCTAGAGTAACTAAAAATAAGAAAGAAAGAGTGGCTTATGTGGGGGTATGTCAAGAAGATGATGATGACGAGAGCGAATCATTTAGTTTCGACGAACAAGAAGTTAACTTAGCAGAATTGAAACAGGGTCCTCCATACTCCTATAAAGTATTGGCTCCGTCGAATGGAAAAAACCCAATCGAACCTGAAAAGAATGATAAGTTTCCTAAAAGGACGTATACATTCGACGTCACTAAGTGTGACGAAATATTTGACTTGTTGGTTAAAGATGGCCAAATGATAGTGCCACCTGGCACTAAAGTACCTCCAATAGAACAACAGAAAAAGAGAGGTTTTTGTAAGTACCATAATTTTTTAGGTCATAAAATATCTCAATGTTTCCTTTTCAGGGATCTGGTGCAAAATGCCATTCGTGACGGAAGATTGAAGTTCGGCGACAAGTCGAAGCCACAAATGAAGATTGATTCAAATCCGATGCAGATGGTCGAAGCCCACTATGCTGAACCATCCACAGTGAACATGGTGGAGGTCGAAGAGGGTTCTGACTGCAGCTTTGAAATGATAGAAGCCACTGAAGGTTTCGACACAAATGTGAACATGGTAGAGATCGCTGAGATTCCTACAGATGAAAGTGATGTGGAGGAAATATCCGAAGACTTCATCAATAAACCAGTGATGATCAAGGTTACTGAATACCTTGGCGAAGGAAGCTTGAAGAATTGCATCAACAAGGAGGCCACTGAAGGTCTCAACAACGTGAACAAGGATGAAACCACTGAGGGTTTCAACAATGTAAAGAATGGAGAAACTACTGAAAGTTCCGTCGAAAACAAGAATAAGGCTACTGAGGGCCTTAATGGAGACAACATGGAGTTTGGCGTTACTTTCGACCAAGCCAATACTAATGTTGGCGAAGGTATCTCTAAGGTTAATGCAAAGAATACTGATGGTCCTGTGAAGCCAACTGTTTATGGGATTCTACGAAGGATAATAGAGGATCCCAGAGAGAAATATGTTGGTTTATGTTGTCAATATGACATTAAGAAGCCATCTCCAGAAGGAGATAAAAAAGAGGGCCAGAGAGATTTCGACTTGGCAAAGAAGAAGCATGAAATTGAGGAGGGGCTCACTCTGAAGATGAATAAGTTAAGTATTGGAGATGGGCAAACAACCAATGTTAATATGGTGGAGGTATCCCAGAAAGCTCCAATGCAGACTGATGAAGAGCGCCATAGAGAGGAATATCAAAAAGTGGCGTATCCTAAAGAGGAAGAGAATCTGATTGAGTTCCTTCAAAGATGTCAGAAGAAAAAATCAGAGGTTATGTTGTGCCCCCGCTGTAGCGCTGTGTTCGACAAGAAGGCAGCAGATAATCTAGAGGGAATGGAAATAGCAAAAAGGAAAGGAAACTGGGGGGCAGTTCCACCTGCTAGAACCGAGAGGTTCGACCCAAGGCGAAATGATCAAAACTAGCAAAAGTTTGGAGGAAGGCACCCAAATACCTTCAAACCCACCAACAAAGCTCCTAGTGATAAGTGGGTTCAACCAATCAGGGAGGCCCAGGGACAGAGAAAGTGGAAAATTTTTGAAGTTCAGAGGGGTTCTTCAATGGCTGGCAACAAAGAAGGCGAAAGGCCAAAACCAAGGCCTTATCCCTCAGAGAATTATAAAGGCAAGAATCCTATGTCGAAGTCCCAATGGAGGCGATTCCAGAGACAAAAAAGGGCGGAAAAGGAAGCTGCTGAGAAAGGGGTTGCTGAGAAAGTTGCTGTCGAAAGAAGCAAACCAGAGTCAAGTAGCAATGTCCAAGTGGTGAATCGAAAAGAGGAATCTTACAACAACAATTCCTGCAATGCAATGGAACCAGTACCATCTAAAGAAAAAGTGGGAGAGGATGACGAAATGACTGACGACTTCAAGTCTGAGTCAGACGCGTCTCTCGACATCGTATGCAACGTGGTCTCCGTCCTTCCAAAAGAATACGACCAAGTCATGGAGGTCAAAGAAGAGGAGGATGTTATGGAGAGTGAAGTTATAGGGCACAGGCCAGTATGTTACTATATTATGAACAACGGTTGTGTCGAGGAACAAAATTCCTTTTTCGAAAGGCCAGATGACTCCATGCGTGGCCACCTCAAGCCTCTATTCATAAAGGGGAAAGTGGAGAACGTGGGAGTGAACAAAATCCTGATTGATGGAGGGGCTGTAGTTAACTTAATGCCCCATTATATGTTGAAGAGGATAGGGAAAGATGAGTCTGATGCAAAACCCTACAACATGGTATTATCAAACTATGAAGGCAAAGTGGGAACCACTTTGGGTGTTATCCAAGTGGGTTTAACTATTGGGACTATAAGTAGACCGACGATGTTCATGGTCATAGCCTCAAAGGCTAATTATAATTTACTTCTGGGTAGAGAATGGATCCATGGCGTGGGTGTTGTGCCCTCGTCGATGCATCAGCGTATATCTATTTAGCGAGCTGATGGAATTGTCGAAAACATAGAGGAGGATCAAAGCTATTTCATGGCTGAGGTAAACCATGTGGATCGATGCAGCTTCGACAAACACTTGGCCCATATAGCTCCTTGCAGTCCATCAATTTTCGACCTGAAGGCAACTGATAATGCTTTCTGTTCACTGTATCTCCACCCCACATATGGTTTCCAATGGGATATGAAAGTGGTCGATGAGGCAAATAATGTCTTTGGGACTGCACTTATAGAGCCAACGGGCTGGGGAAGTGAGTTTGGTGACGATGAGTGAGTCATCAGTGCTCGAAAAGATTACGGCTTATATAGCCGAAAATAAACTCAATGCGGCTCTTGAAGCCGAAGTAAAATACATGGCTGTCAAAGCCAATAGAAATGATTTCAACAAACAATGTCCTCAGAGGGACGTTGAAGAGAATCTGTTCAACGCAAAAGTTGGCGAATGGCAACATCAAAAGCTTGACGTCATTTATGATGATGAACCCTTGGGGTTTGAAAAGGATCCAGCTTCAACAGACATGAAGATGGTGGCGCAGGATCCATTGGAAGAAGTCGATTTAGGACTGGGGGCAGAAAAAAAGGCCAACCTACATAAGTGCCAAGATGGACCCTCAGTTAAAAGTCGAAATAGTCCAACTGCTGAAAGAATTTAAAGATTGTATCGCATGGGACTACGACGAAATGCCTGGGCTGGACAGGAGTTTGGTCGAATTGAAGTTGCCTATAATAGCAGGAAAGAAACCTATAAAGCAAACTCCCAGACGCTTCGCACCAGAGATTTTGTCGAAGATCAAAAAGGAGGTCGAAAGACTTCTGAAATGTAAATTCATCCGCACAACGAGGTATGTCGAATGGATTGCAAATATTGTTCCTGTAATAAAGAAAAATGGCAAATTAAGGGTATGCATTGACTTTCGAGATTTGAATTCAGTTACCCCTAAGGACGAATATCCTATGCCAGTGGCAGAAATGCTTATAGATTCTGCTGCAGGCCATGAGTATCTGAGTATGTTAGATGGATACTCTGGCTATAATCAAATTTTTATTGTTGAAGAAGATGTCCATAAGACAACATTTTGTTGTCCTGGAGCCATAGGCACCTACGAATAGGTGGTAATGCCCTTTGGTTTAAAAAATGCCGGGGCAACTTATCAACGAGCCATGAATTCAATTTTTCATGATTTTATTGAAACTTTCATGGAAATCTATATAGATGACATTGTAATTAAGTCTGTTTCAGGCGAAAATCATGTAGACCATCTTCGACAGTCCTTTGAAAGGATGAGGAAGTTTGGTTTAAAAATGAACCCTCTCAAATGTGCTTTTGGTGTGCAGGCGGGAGATTTCCTTGGCTTTGTGGTCCACAAGAAGGGGATCAAAATCAATGAAAACAAATCCAAAGCAATAATGGAGGCGAAAGCGCCATCGACAAAGAAGGAGTTACAGTCTCTGCTTGGGAAGATCAACTTTCTTAAAAGGTTCATCTCCAACCTTAGTGGAAAAACGCAAGCCTTCTCTCCTCTACTTCGACTGAAGAAGGAAGATTTTGCATGAGGGCAGGATCAACAAGCTGCGTTCGACAAAATCAAGGAATACTTGACCCATCCCCCAATCTTAATGTCTCCTTGTAGAAGTAAAAGTATGAGGTTGTATATAGCGGCATCAGATAGGACATTAGGAAGTATGTTATGTCAAGAGAATGAAAATGGCATCGAAAGAGCCATCTACTACCTCAGTAGAGTCTTAAATGATGCCGAAACTAGGTATAGTGTAATAGAAAAGCTATGTCTGTGTGTTTACTTTTCATGTATGAAGTTGAAACACTATATAAAGCCAATCGATGTATATATTTCTTCTCATTTTGACATAATAAAGCATATGCTATCAAAATCAATTTTACATAGTCGAATTGGGAAATGGGCTTTGGTGTTGACTGAATATTCCTTAATATATTTGCCTTTGAAGGCTGTTAAGGGACAAGTGGTGGCTGACTTTATAGCTGACCACGCCATAAATGAAGATTATGTTGAATATGTCGAAATAGAGCCATGGAAACTATACTTTGACAGTTCTAGTCATAAGAATGTAACTGGTGTTGGGATATTGATTATTTCTCCTAACAGAATTCCAACAAAATTCAAGTACAAAGTCGAAGGATTATGTTCGAACAATGAAGCAGAGTATGAAGCTTTGATAACTGGACTTGAAATTTTATTGGAATTGGGGGCAACTAGAGTCGAAATAACGGGAGACTCTGAGTTGGTAATAAAGCAAGTGACCAAGGAGTACAAGTGTGTTAAAGAAAATTTAATTATGTACTTCGTAATAGCTAACAGGCTCTTGAAGAAATTCGATAATGTAACCATCAGACATATTCCTCGAATGGAAAATCAAGTGGCGAATGATTTGGCACAACTCGCATCTGGTTATAAAGTGTCGAAAGAAAAATTGGAAAAAGCCATTGAAGTAAGAGGAAGAGTTGTATCAACTAAGTTGTCCCCATCAGATTTGGAGACAATAAAGTTAGGGTATGGTGACGAAGAGAGTTTTGAGATATTTAATATAGACGATTCAAGGGTTGAAGATTGGAGAAAGCCCATTAAGGATTATTTACAAGACCCAAATCAAAAAGTCGAAAGAAAAGTTAAGTACAGAGCGTTAAGTTATGTGCTTTTTGGAAATGAGTTGTTTAAAAAGACTTCAGAGGGAGTTTTGTTAAAATGTTTGGGCGAAGATGAACCTTTTATATC
The DNA here is from genome assembly GCA_022829125.1 of Lathyrus tuberosus. Lineage (NCBI taxonomy): Eukaryota > Viridiplantae > Streptophyta > Magnoliopsida > Fabales > Fabaceae > Lathyrus > Lathyrus tuberosus. Next base: position 1,816,432 of record JALAZF010000751.1, read on the forward strand.
TTTGTCGAATGTGCACGGTGGAGCATGTGGTGCGCATCAAGCATGCCATAAAATGAATTGGTTGTTATTTCGACAAGGAATGTATTGGCCAACAATGTTGAAGGAATGTGTCGAATTTGCAAAAGGTTGCCAGGAATGTCAGGTACATGTAGGAATACCACACGTTCCTACAAGTGAGTTACATTCTATTGTGAAGCCTTGGCCATTTAGGGGTTGGGCTTTAGATTAAATTGGAGAAATTCGACCAGCATCTTCGAAAGGCCAAAGGTACATTTTGGTTGGAGTAGATTATTTCACAAAATGGATAGAAGCCATACCTTTGGTAAATGTTGATCAAGAAGCAGTCATAGAATTCATTCAAAAGCATATCATCTATAGATATGGGATACCTGAGACAATAACAACAGATCAAGGATCTGTGTTTACTGGGAAGAATATGCAAACATTTGCAGAGGAAACAGGATTTAAGCTTCTCACTTCGACACCTTATTACGCTCAAGCAAATGGACAAGTCGAAGCAGCAAATAAGGTTGTAATAAGTTTGATTAAAAAGCACGTGGGGATAAAGCCTAAGAATTGGCATAAGACTTTGGATCAAATTTTGTGGGCTTGTCGAATGTCCCCTAAAGAAGCAATAAATACCACTCCATTTAGATTGACATATGGACATGATGCAGTTTTACCAGTTGAGGTTTATTTACAGTCGATTCGAATTCAGAGGTATCATGAAATTCCATCAGATACATATTGGAGTATGATGATGGACGAGTTAGTTGATTTGGATGAAGAGAGATTAAATGCGTTGGGTTTATTGAAAAGACAAAAAGAAAGAGTCGAAAAGTTTTACAATAAGAAAGTGAAATATAAGACTTTCCTAATTGGTGATTTAGTTTGGAAAGTAATTCTTACCATGGATCGAAAAGACAGGTTAATGGGAAAATGGCCCCCTAAGTGGGAAGGACCTTTTCAGATTCTAAGAGTTTTTTCAAATGGCGCGTATGAAATTGAGGAGTTAGAGAAAGATAAAAGAGTATTTAAAATAAATGGGAAGTATTTAAAGAAATACAAGCCTATACTGCAGGAAATTAAAATAACAATGGAATAAGTTTGCATAAACAATAAAGTGGTGAAATTCGCCAAACAAGTGGCATATATGTCATTACAAATAAAATCGGCCTTAAAAGGCTAAATTACAACGTCAATTTAGTAAAAGTTTTCTTCAGTTGGTCGAACTTGTTCTTCTGGATTTGAAGTCGACACTCACAAAGGGCTTTGTTTGTCGAAAGTTCTTCAATCTCTTGACTTAGTTTTTGGGCTCTGTCAGCATGATGCAAACCCACTGTCAACTCTTGATCAATTTTGTTTTGTTTGGGTTGCTGTAGTGCTTCTTTGCGTTTCTTCTCTCGGGAGATTTTCTTTTGAAGTGCAGCTATCTTTTTCTCCCATTTTTGGATTTTATTGTCGCACGCAGCAGTCTTTTTTTTGTGTTGTTCAGAAAGTTGTTCTAATTCAGAGACTTTGTTGGTAGATACAACAACAGCATCCCATTCGGCAAGTTGAGTCTCAGATTTATTTGTGATTTTCTGTGAATAATCTCTGAGGCGATTGAAGTCTGCTATTGTCAGGTCAATCATGGTGGTCAGGTCCACCACAATGTTGCTTACTTCAGCAGGGGCTTCCAAAACATTAACTTGCTTCAGGATCTTTTTCAAGTCGAAGTGGGCGGCTGGATCATTTTCCAAAGTTTTGAACAAGTCCACATCCATAATTTTTTCCTTAATTTCAGCCATTATAGCATCTATGGACTTGACGCCAGAAACTGTCCCAGAGGTAGTCGAACTGCTGTGAGAAGAGTCATAGAAGGTGTGACGAGCGTTCAGCATGGCCCTTAGATATTCTAATGGTTTTTGCACTTTCATGTTCTCAAGTTATTCACGAGAGAAGTTGGTCGAACCAATCCCCAACGAACTGGTTTTGTTTGGTCAAGACGTTATTGGGTGCTCTGTTCTGGTCCTGGTTCGGCACTTTACTTCTTCGTCTCGTCATTTTCTTCTTCTTCATTATCTTTTTCTTCTTCGTCTGTTTCTTTTTTGACCTCAGTTTCAGTTTCAGCATCTTCATCCTTGTTTTCTTCATTTGGTTCTGGATGAGGGGGAGAATTATCGTCAGAAGGGTTATCCATGGACATGGTTTCAAATGCTGCTTCAGTTTGTCGTTCCATGGTATCATCCTTAGAACTTGTTTCTTCCTGAATTTTGTCTGGATGAAGATTTTCATGCTGGGGAGTCTTCTGGGTTTGTTCGACCTCTGTTGCTGACTCCTTGGTCGAATCCTTTGGGGATGTGTTTGTTGCACTGGTGGGCTTGTAGGTTGGATCGCTGCTAGTTTTTGGGAGCACTTGTACCATGGGGTTTCCATGAATGTCGACTTGAGTCTGTAAAATGAATTAAAATTAGATAGAAAAAGAAATATACAAGATAAAAAATCCAGTAGTTGAAGATTGGAACATACCTGAGGGATAGCAGTGTTGAGGCTGGAGTTTCCACTTTCTGCAGGTTTTGGTTGAGAGTCCAAAATTGGGCTGCTGGGAGGAGTTTTCTTTGAGGTTCTGGCAGTGGAGGATCTTTGGGAAGGAGTTTTTGTTGTCTTTTTTCTTTTCAAAGGTTGATTGTGTTCTGGGGATTCGTCACCAGATTCTTCACTCGGGACTGTTGTTTCTTGTGTTTTTCTTTTTGGTGTTGGAGGAGGCTTTCGACTTACCTGGACATAACAATAGAACTTTATTAGTTTTTGGAAAAATGGAGGGAAGGTTAATACAGAAGGAGGAAGTTGTACTTTCGCCACAGGTTTTTTGGTGGTTGTGTTTTGAAGATCTTCTTCCATCTTTGCTGATGCACCTTCGACAGCTGCTTTCTTGGCAGAAATTCTCAAAGCTAAGAAAAGGAGAGAAAAGTTAGATATAAATGTAAGAAAAGATACGTGGAAAGTAAATGTAGAATGTCGAAAAAACGTTCCCATTTAACACCTTCAAGAATGGGAGTTTCCACGCGAACGTGTTCTATGCCAATATGAAGGTGACCTTTGAAATTGTCCAATGTGTACTTAGTCGGAACCATTCGCTCAGCACGTTTTTTATAATGTTGTCGAAGCAGTTTCATTGAATCCCCACAAATGAACCAATCTGGAAATGGAGGGCTTAATGCCACACCAAATTCAGCAAAAGGTAGAGGGGGAAACTTTGGGGGATAAAGATTGAAAGCCAGTTCATAACGTTGTTCTGGTCGAACGTATGAAGGCAATTTTAAACTATCTAGTTTTTTTGTAAATTTTTGTTTTAAAGTGACGGCTGCTTCACTTATGGTTCGACTAAGTTCACCAGGTCTATAGATAGTTTCTAAGTATTTTTGAAATGCTTGCACTTCTTTGATGTGTCTTGAAATACCTTTTTTAGTCTTGTCCTGCACAAGGGCAAAAGCTTTGGTTAGCTGAATATTAAAGGAAGGTACGTCGAAGAATTTATTGGTGTAGTAATCTTTCCACCATTCGTCAAACTCTTGGGTACATAGAAAAGATGGTCAAAAGACCACTGGTTGGATTTCAACCGAGTCAGAATACTTGGCTGACAATGCTGCACTTTTTTCTTCATTATGGAAGGTGTTGTAAAAAATGAGGGAGCCTTTTCGTGGAAAAAGTGGCTTTGGTTTTAGTTGTATCAATCCAAATTGTCGAGAGACAAGATTTGGTTGGTAAACTACCAAAGTAATCTTCGACTTGCCAGGGTTAAGTTTGGAAGTTAAAAGCCTGGGTGTTAGGAAAGACTCCCAAACATTAAGGAAATCGTCTTCATCTTTTTTCATTTCTATGGGTAACTGTCTGGTGAACCATTCTGGACCAATCGTCCTGTTGGCGAAAGGGGCCATGCTGGGACTGAAGTTGTGACGTTTGGCAAACATCATAACATAACTGGTAAAAGCTTGTCGAAGGCTAATTCCTTCGTCAGTAGGTGTCAGTTGTACCAGCCTGGGCCATTCGACATCTCTGTCTTTCACTTTATCTTCATTTACGAAGTTCTTAATAGGGAGAAAAGCTTCGAAGGTGGCATTGAGCCACAATTGGAGGAGCCAAAATGACCCAGAAAGGAGAAGATTGCCTTTGTTTTTTACGGTCTTAAGAAAAGTGACACTTTCGCTCAAAGACTCATAAAGATTCGCTAAAATCATTTCGCTTAAACATAATTTGCTTCCTACATGAAGTTGGTTAGCTATGGTAATATAACGCTTGGCTACCTGAAGAGATCTGGAGCAAAAGATATATCTTGATAACCATAGGGCTATGAAGGCTATGTGCTCTTGGTCGGAGACTTCTTCAGATTGCTTGTCATGATAGTTAGCAATGTATGCAGTAAAGGTAGCTTTATTGGTGTCGAATCCTATGGAATCGTCACAAAGGATGTTAGGATTGTAATCTGTTCCTAAAGGACTGAGACTAGTAATAGCAGCCACGTCGAAAAGAGTGGGAGTGATCATTCCGCAAGGAAGGTGTAAAGTGTTATAGGTGCTATCCCAAAAATAAAGGGAGGCTAAGAGCATGTTGGGACAGTAACCTGGGCCAAATTTCGACAACTGGATTAAGTCGAAAATTCCTAATTCTTTCCAGAATTGTGCTTTAACCTTTTCAACTTTGGCTAACTAAGCTAGATAATCAGAAGGGTCTTTCGTCAAAGGGCAAGACCTAAAGATTCTAGCGTGATTAAAATAAGTTAGGTTAAGTTCTTCATCAGCGGTCGAATCTTAATTTGTGTTATCAGGGGTTTCTTCTACAGGGTTTGTTTCAGCAGGTTTATGCTTTGCACCAGCAGCTATGGGTTTGTAATGGTGGTAGGTAGGAAAAAATTCTTTCATTCTTACTGGATCTGCGTTTTGGTTTGGTAATGGACCTAGCATTGCGTGACATGAACCAGAAATAAGAATAGGGATGAGTACCTGGGAGAGATAAATGCTTTCTTTCTCTTTCTCATTTGGCGGCTCAGGAACATATGGTTGGTTGCCTACAATTTTTGGTCCAGCTATTCTGTGTGCAGGTGGTAAAGATTTGGAACCTTTGGAGTTCTTGCTTGTAGAAGGAGCTGTGGGAGTAGCCATTGTTGAGGAAAGAGTTGCAGAGAAAAATGAAGAAACGGAAGAAATCTTTTGAAGAAGAAGGAATTCTAAAAGATTAAAAGAAAAGGGTGTTGATGTATTTATAGGTGATAAAGACTGAAACGTTTAAGTTTTGGAGGATTTTGATCGTGGCCCACATGGCAGTTTTTTATGGAAGAAGTGGGGCGGGTGGCAGTTGAATTACCTAGGACGTGCTAGGGTTTAGGCAATGATGTTGTTGGTTGTCAGAAACGTGGGCTGAGTTGATGTTTTGATAAAGTGTAATAATGATTTTAGGGTCAGAATTGTCAAATCATGGAAACAGTTGACTTGCTGAGTCATTAAGGCGTCGAATAAATATTGGCAACAAATGCTTTTTCTCTTGGATTGATCGAAAAATCATTTATTGGGGGGCAATTTGTATATGGGTATTTTTCGACGCCATTAAATGATTTGAGATTTTTAGTATTTTCGACAGACTATTGTTATTCGCAGCTGGAAGTATAAATTGAAGAAGATATTTGAAGTATAAGACTTCGACATTTCGACACAGCTAGAAGGGTGTTTTGTTTCGACATGAAGTTTGAAATTTTAATGTAAAAGGGCGTTACCTTTGGCAGATTAAGCGTGGAGCAAATCTGATGGATAAAAGACATGCAAGAAGCCATGTGTCGTATTTTTAGGAAGCAACTGTTATTAGCAGTTATTTTATTTGTATATAAATAGGATAATTGTGATAGGAATGGAGTGTGTTCCAAACTTTGTACAAATTACCACAATTACTCAAAGTAACCGTGTGAGAGAAACGAGTGTTTTGGAAAATGTATGTATGGAAAACACCAGTTTACATTTATGCACTTTAATAAAATTCCAAGTTTTTCTTCATTTCTTTACATTCAAGTCATTTCCTTTACTTCAACAATTTACTTTATTTCTCGTTTAAACCTATCTTCAATTATCTTTTCGCCATATTATACCTTTGTTCTTTTAGTCAAAAACCATTAAAAGAAACCTTAGCAAATACAAAACGAATACCTTCCTATTCAAATCAAAGACACTTTCAAAAGCACTTTGTCTTAGGATTTGTGTGGTTGGTCCTGTTAGTAAACTAATTTTCATAAATTAGGAAACCAGAGATTGTTCGTCAAATTCACCTGCAAACAGTGACACTGACTCACTCCCAATATCTCGAGGAACCGCACCCAAATTTCCTCTACGATTACCACTCCCAGTATTTGGAGGAACCGTACCACTCCCAAAATCTTGAGGAGCTACAACCAAATTTTCCCTATGATTACCACTCCCAATATTTTGAGGAACCACTAGAATCCGTCAATTCCAACCTTGAAACATTAATGGAGGATTTCATTGAAATAACAACTAATTCGAGGCTAGAATCTATGATGGAGCACTTTGTGGAGACACAAACTCCCCACAATGAAGAGCTTAGAAGACAACATCTAGATACTTATGAAACCCTTAGACAGATAAACACTATGGTCGAGTCCCTCATGACTCACACTGAGGCATTGGAGACTCAAATCTCCCTGCTTGCACAGACGCCTATAGGACCCTCCCTTGAGGAGCATGTGGATGTTGTAGTGACCTGTAGTGAAACAAAAATCAAAGATCCCGAGGAGAGTGATAATGAGGGTGAGGAGAGTGATATTGAGGTTGAGGAGAGTTTGGGTGAGGAAGAAGTAGAGATTGAGAAAAATTCACTGGAACCACCTGAAAGGGAGGTCGTCAAAGAGGCAGCGAAGGAAACACCTAATGTCGTTCCTCCTCCATATACCCCACCAATTCATTTCTCGCAAAGGTTTGTGGAAGCTAAGGTAGAATCCCAATCCAAAACTTATGCGGAGGTATTGGAAAATATCCACACCAGTGCATATTTGTTTGAGGCCACGCATAAAAAGAGAAAATTCAAGGACCATGAAACTAGGGATATCATTACTGCTAAGAGGGTAAGGTTAAACTTTGAGATGGTGGATGAGATAACTAAGCCCAAAATCGAAAAGCTAATACTTAGGATAGATCCTGAACCACCACCACAAGTTCAAAAGAATGAACCACCCCACAGAAGGAAGAGAAGAAAAGGTGAAGGATATGTGAGATGGCTTGATAAGTGGCCATGGAAACCAAAGGTTAACACTCCAAACCGTCGAGCTATCGACATTAAACAAAGCCCTGCGTGGGTGAAAACCCACGAGTTTTTAATTTAATGTTTTCCTTTTATTGTTTGTGTTGCAGAAAATAAAGAATTGTATCGCGTGTCACGTCTCAGCCATATTTAGGCGAAAAATCTCTAGGTGACAATCCCTTAAGATGAGTTGGTGCCCACGCACATTCCTACGAATGTCGCTGCTGGTGGTGACACCAATGATGAGTATGATGGGAGAAAGCATGTCTCTCCCATTCGTAACTTACATCCTCCTTGTTCTTTGCATGGTCAGGTTCCACCTGCACACACCGCACCGTATTTTTCTAACATTTTTTGCAGGTACTTCCTTCGGAAACAAATAGTATGATGAGCAGCTTCAGTAAAGTGAAGTTTCAGCAAATTCAGATAACTCGTAGTACAAGACGCCTAAGTAGAAGTGGCCAGCGAAGACAGGGACAAAATGGGAAGAATTAGAGCGAATTTGGTCGTGGCACTCATACAGGTTCTATCGTTCCTTTTTCACCTTTTATTAAAACTTTGAGGACAAATATTGGTTTAAGTGTGGGGGAGGAACATTTACCGCTTTCATTTTACCGCTTTCCAGTTAGATTTACTGTTTTCTAGCATGATTTTAAAATTTTTCCTGTTTTAATGTTTTGTTCTGTCTGTGCATGTGCTGTCGAGTCTGTATGCGTAGTTTCCGCTACTTATTTGATTCTCCCAATTTCTTGAGCCATACCTAATATTTTGAAATTTTTTGAGTCAAAAATAGTGTTTCTTTTGAAAATCTTAGGTTACAGACGAAATTGAGGTTAGATTGTGAGACTTGGGAAAAATTCTGCAAGATCGGTATCATTTTAATACCGTGAGCCTCTCAATTATGGAAATCAATTTGAGTACTTGTTATGCCATAACCTTAAGTCCTCACCCCTTTAGTAGTCCCTAAGTAGTTTATTTAGCAGTCAGCACCATCCTAAGCACGCACTAAGTAGGAAGCCGATGCAAATAAGTGTATGATCTCAGGCTTAAAAGGTAAATTAAGAAAAGAAAAAAATGAATGCTCCTTCTAAGTTAGGTGATCCTCACCCGATCATTTAACCCAACGGTGCAAACTTCTTTATTTTATTGATGTTTAAGCCAATGTGCAAAAAGAAAAAAATAAAAGATGATAATGAGATCATAGTCATTAACAGACTATCCTACCATGAATGTGAAAGGATAACGGGCTTAATGTGATTGCGCCAGAATGAAAAGGGATAAAAGAAGGATGAGTGAGTTAGGCTTAGGTATAATGGCATGATTCATATTGGTTTGTATAGGATGGAGGTTGATGACCGCAAAACCGGAATTGTGTTGTTACGATATCCTTAGTGTGTGAGCAAGTACCTATCGACACAAACTTAACCGAAGTAGAGTTGGTAGCCTAGGATGAGTATCCGTATACACTATTTTTCTCGTGAATCATGGTTTGCTTGAAGACAAGCAAAGGTTTAAGTGTGGGGGAGTTTGATAATGCGATTTTACATAGCATATTTTCCCCCGAATTACATTGATTTATTTCGCTATTTTCGTTTGTTAACATTGTATTTGCGAGTATTAAGTTCATTTTCAGGTATTCTCTTTATGTCAACCAGCAAGAAGAAAGAAGAGGAAAATAGAATAAAATAGAAGAAAAGAAGGTGTTTTAACAGCAGAAATAATATTCTGCATTAAGGGAGCGTTACGACCGTAACACAAGGCATGACGACCGTCACAAGCTTTAAGCTATGACGACCGGCACAAGCCAACTTCTCAGAAATTAATTTTAAACTACGTGGCTTCTCAACGGGTATCAACTAGACCAAAACCACGTTCAGCCAGTCAAGGAAGTGCTTTAGATATTTTCGGCCACAACATCTCCAACTTCCCATTATCTCCACTACTTCTCCAACGCCCCATTATCTCCACTACTTTTCACATGAATTCTGAAGTAACTTCCAACCTGTTATCACTATATATAGGACCTATCATTTAGTTTCATGGGGATCCAAGTTTTGTGCGCGAAAGTGTTGTTCGTAGTTTTAGGCAGAAAATTACAATTGTAAAAGGAGTATTTTCTCACATCGAGGAATTATTACACCATTAGTATTTAGGCCTATGTTCTATGTAACTTGCTTGGATCAACAATCTTTCCGTCATTATTGAAGTTAAAGTTAATTCAAGTTTGTTTATTTCCCGCATTTTAATTCAAGTCTTTACAGGTTCTTTATCGCATTGCTTATTACTATTGTTTATCGCTTTCCTAAATTAATTATCATGATGTTTTCAAATGCAATTATAATGTTTAATTTGTTTATGTTTAATTCCATGTCCTGCTAAATAGTCTTGAGTCCGGCGTATGAGGACCGTCGTTACCGACGAGACTCGGTAGAAAATAATAGGTGCGAATTTATGATTAAAAATTCTGTTTTGGTCTTAATTTCCAAGTCTAATTTAAATAGCTTTGTCACGAGAGTGAGAGGTTATTTAATACGATTTTGTCACGAGAGTGAGAAATTAATTAAGGTTAGAGTCGGCACTACGAGAGCGTGGGGGTCGAACTGGATAGTGAAAATTAGGCAACATATCTAAATACAGCGAGAGCGCTTTAGATACGTTTAGGATATTATTGGCTTTCAAAATATATTTCCTAGTTACCGGGCGAGCGAGAGAAAAATCTTGGGATTAGGGAACATGACTTTGGTTAATACCGCGAGAGCGTGAGGCGGAGCTTTTAAGTCGGTATATTCTACGGAACTAAGTTATAGTTGTAATCAGTACCCGAATTCTACAAAGTCCTTTAGGAATGCAGAACCCATATTCCGTTCTCTCTTTATCATATTTTCTAGGTTCATTTTTAGTTTTAGTCTTAGTTTCCCTTTTATCTAATATCATTAGCCTTAGCTTTACATCGCAGCAATAGATAACGGTAGGTTGACATTGGTCTCTGTGGGTTCGACAATCTTTTATATTACTTCGATATTTCCGTGCACTTGCGGATGCATCAGTATTTATTTTATTTGAGAGCTAGATGTTGTCTTTTTTTTTAATTATTAAAACTAATTAATTTAAAAAAATAATAATAAAAATGATGATACTAAAATACCAAAGGAGAATATGCAATTTTTATATATATTTTATTTTATCTGTGTTTATGTTTGATTTTCTGTTATTTTTATTATTGTTTATTAATGTGTGTGTTTAGTTTCACTTTTAGTACTATTTGCTATTATTATTATTTTCATATCCCCATTTGACAAGTGCATTCTGTTGCGGTGAAAATCGGATAACAAATTATTAATTAATTTGCATCAGTTTCTTTTACAACCGACTTTGATTTATCCAAAGGAAAGGTTCAAGATCGTTAGAAAAACCTAAAGGGAAAGATCTAAGGTTCGGGGGTTGGTTACGCCTAGGGAAGGTATTAGCACCCTAAACGTCTGTAGTATTCTACAGGAACCTCTTGTTAAATGTTATCTTATGTTTGCTAAGGGTTCTATGCTAAAGGTTAGTTAGCGGGAGAAGTGATAAATTCATTATGATGAATATCACTAAGAGTTAAGGAACTCTCTCCTAATGCTAGTTGTAATTTCTATGGCTCTGATGAGGCCAAGAAATAAGGTTTCTTCCTAAGAGGTTACTTAGGTTAAGATGGGGGCTATGACTTTAGAAGTCAACATTATTCACCTTCCTTTGGAATGAGGGGAAAACAGTTAATAACAACAAGAACAGATAAAGATGAAGGTTAAGACATGATATAATAACATAAACATGAGGATGACAATATGTTTATGACAAAGATATGAATAGGATGAACATGATTAAAAGAGTATATCAATATGCTTCAATCTTTATGAAGACAAACATAGAGAAGTGATGAAGGTGACATTTAAAGAAGGATAATATTCATATGAAGTCAAACATATGGCCAATCGACATGGATATATTGTCTTAAGAATTAAACAAGTCAATAACATGTCAAGAAAAATATTCATAGTTGATATTAATATTAGAAACAATAATTGATGATTAATTGGCAAGGCAATTAGAATTAACAATTACAACACACAAGGTGATTAAAAACTAATTACACATGGATAATTAACACTTAGAAATTAACAATTAGTCATACATTTAGAACATGTAAATTCAAGACATAAATTGATGATTTAAGAATTAATAACAAGATAAAAAAACAATTATCACAATTATGATTAGCAAGGTAATTCAAGACATAATTAAAATTAAAAGCTAATAAACAAATAACAATTAATATATCACATATTAATTATTCTCATGAAATTAAATCAAACAAACAAAAACAAAAAACAAAAAATAAAATAAAAAGATTTAAAACGCAGGGGGGGTGCATGCAAGTAAATTAGTTCAGTTAAAAAAACATGGAAGGAAATAATGGGCCAGAACATGGGGGTGCAGACAGCACTGGGCGCAAGGCCCAAGTCATGAAAACACCAGGCAAGGAGAAAAAGGAAAAAAAAGCAAAAGGTTGATCCCCTGGATCGAACCTGGGACATTGAGGTGAAAGTGGAAAGGCATGGCATATGGTGAACCGTTGGGACGGCTATACATCCATTAATAAGCTCACATCAATTAATAAATAAACCAACGAAAACATGGAAAATGATAAAACCAAAAACACACATGCGCAGACATTGGGTAGTGTATCGCGACATAATTGGCATGTGATAGTGTACAGTGGTATGTGATAGTGTAAAGTCTAATTGGCATATGATCTTACTATCAGACAAAATCAACCCACCAATTAATGAAAGCGCATGGCATTGGAATACATGCAGAAACGTTAAAATACTATGTAATTCCATAAACAAATCAACACAAGCCATCAAAAAGAATATAAAGAGAAAATAAACACGTACACACACTGAACCTGCAGCAGTGTAATAATTGGTCATGTTACAAAAGACAAACCATAAACAAGCAGCCAATTAGGAAACGCAAATGGAAAGAGTACATGCATATTAAATGATATAAAAAAATAAAAGCAACCAACTAAACATACACGCACGGCTGAGAGAAAAGAAATACTACTATCATTATATCAAACAAAAAAGGATGGACGCATGAACAATATGCAGACGTATTCCAAGCTAGACAACAACACTCAACTTCTCAACTTCTGATCATTCTAACTTCAACAAAACTCAACCAAATAACACAAAATAAAACATCAACATGGAGCGCTTTAAACATATAATGCAAAGCAACCATTAACTGGACAAGATGATGGTTATAACATGAGCAATTACCAATTAAAAACCAGAGGTCAAAGATGAAAAACAGTTAATAAAAGTGGTGATGAATCCAAATATGGTTCAGGTTCTTATCAATATATCGTTTCCAAAATCAGCAAACAGTCTGCTATATGATAAACACAAACTCTTATATTCTAACACATGATATCAAACATTGAGAGCTAAAATTAGCATGGGTTGACAAAGAAACCAAGACAGTTCAACATTCAAACCAACATTTCAACATTATGGTAAGACTTAGCAGGATATGAACATGTTATTTTGAGCAAAAGAACCCAAGTAATTTAGACATAAAACCGTGTGTGAACATGTGTTGGTGAGCATAAGGTAAAACATCCACACTTAGAAAAATGATAACAAAAGCCGTAAACCGTGACAACATTCCAAGAACAACCAGTATGCACGTTCACGCAGCAACCAAGGCAAAGACAGGTTTAGAGATAGCAACAAATACAACTTGGCATATTTTCAAGTTAACACACATGTAAAGAGCATTATCATTAGTTTCTAAACTTCATCCATGAAAAGCAAAATCTAAACAACAACCTCCGTATATCATTCATTGCAACATAAAAGAAACAGTCATACAACACGTATTATCATACATATATTACAAACAGGGCAACAAGTAATATCTAAAATGTGTTTATGTAAGTTCAGTTCTGGATATAAAAGAGACGACATGGAATTCTCTTAACTCAAACCAGCAACATAAAATCTTGACAACATATGAGCTTGACATACATAAAAGGCATCAGGGCATCATTCCAAACAGAGACAGTATATAAACATGGTGCCATGGGTATCACACGAATCTTATGAACATCCAAACCAACATGCTTCCAAAACAAAACTCAACAAAAATTCACACACCATGCATACCATTATATAAACATCAAAACCGCAAATGGTTGAAATATACTCATCATGGCACATGATTTCTAACATAAATATAACGACATGCTAATAATAACCCATAACAGAATGACATACAAGCAACATCTGAAGTTCCAACAAACAAAACATGCGATGAGTATTATTCCATTTCAAGAAACTTCAAATATAACCACATAATACACACTCTATTAGTTGCTGTCATAAAAACTTCATAAATCCAAGCATTGTGAGGGAGTGTATTTAGTGTTCAAGTGATGAACAAATATGGATACTAACATCAATCAAAGACAAAACGCATACATCTTAGCCATAAAAAAAAGCGCAAGAATAAACAACTTAGCGGCATCATGAAAAGTTAACACATTATATATTCTAAGATCAACATCATATAGAAACAGTATGTTAACGTGTATAACATCATCATCTCGAACTATACAAACTTATAATAATCAAGCAGACCAACATGCATCAAAACTCACACATAATAACATTATGTTAACAAGTTCCAAAAGAAGCAAAAACATGTATAACCCTTAGGGCGTTCATGGATACGTTAAAAGTTTCTAACGCAACCTCAAACTATGGTTCATAATAACGTTTATGCTATGCAAATACAAACATAACATTGAAGCAGCATGGTAAATATTAACTAAGACATGTTTAATCTAACAATATGAATAAGCATGATAAAAAAGGAAGTTTAAGAAACTTACCTGATTTCCAAAACAAATAGCAAGAATTTCTTCTCCCTCACAGCTAGCTCGTGCTCCAAAGGAAAACAAATTTCAGAGTGATTTTAGAATTATTGTTGATGATTGTGTCTGTAAAATGAAGGATAGGGAGGTCCCTTTTATAGTGAATCCGGCTGGTCCAAGAGGGTGTTTATCCAATGTGTCAAGAGTTTGTTTTGGAGAGAAAGATATCGTGAAAAGGATGTGGAGATATGGCTGGATTATTCTGAGCACATAGGGCCACGTGAATCCTCTTTTAGTACCAATAACTCAGAAAAAATATGCTTTTGGCTCATGTCTTTTGGTCCAAGGATGTACACGATGGATACATTTTAAGGTAGCTTGTAAGTGTAACAAAGAGGTACAAAAGCAACAACATTTGCAGCGGGTTTTAGGGGTTGAAGAGATGTTGGAAAAGGTGGTAGCAGGTCTGCAACTTGTACTTGAAGGGGGGGAAACGAAATTCAAATGGAAAAATGTTGTTCTTGGTGCAACAACCATTTTCGTGTGACCATGTTGTGAAAATTATATCTCACAAATTAATGATCCATTTTTCATGCTCTTATGCTCAAATGATAGCTCTTGTATGATACTACAAGTTTGATGTTGAAAAATTGTTGAGATAAAGCCTTGAAGTGGTAGAAAAGTGGCTTACAAAACGTGTCCTCAAAATTGTCTAAAAGAACTTAGAAAAAATTCTAAGTGTTGGATTTTGACAATTTCAAGTGCTCTTTTTAAAGAATTCATATCTTGAGAACGGTTTATCCTTTTGAGACATGCCACATATGGTTGGAAAGCTCTCAACAAGCTCTACAACTTTCATTTGGGACTCAAGACCTGAATCCAAATGGAAAGAGGTGAAAAGTGGCGCCAAAGTTGTGGAAAAAAAAGTGATGAAACATGCTGAAAATTCTTTTTAAGTGTTGGTCAAAATGCCTTGTAAGCTCCATAACTCAAAATCCAAGCATTTTTAGACAAAACTTCATATTGAAACAATTGGAGATCTTGGAAAGAGCTTTCCAAAGAGCTTTGAACCACTTCAATTGGATGTGTAGTTTAGGAGTTATGGTCCTTTCAAAATAGGCTATTAAGGGAAAAATCTCACAAATGACACATTCTTTGGTCAAAACCCTACTTCCCTTGCAAGAAACCTCATGAAACTTGATATGAATATTTTGTATACTCCATGAGACAACATATGATGATTAGAACCAATAATTCTTCATTTGACCCAAAATTCCAAAAGATTAGGGCTTCAGTCAAACCCTAATTTTGACTGAGAATGCACTGAGGTTAAAACTTGTGATCTTGCTTCTTCCTTCTCATCCAAAGGTATTAGGAGACTCTTGAGGATGTTGATAACCCAATGGAACCAAGAATTAGGGCTCAGGAGTCCATCTTGATGAAGATCAAAGCTGTTGACTGACAAGTGCCACAGAAACCCTAGTTTGGAGGCACAGTGAGGCTGAGGCTCAAACTTCTCTTGTTGAAGACCCATAGATCTTGAATACTTGTTGAATGATGTCCCTTGAATGTAGATGAGTTTATATGGTGAGTGAACCACACAAAACTTGACTTGATAGAGCCAAATCCTTAGTGATTTCTTTAGAGTAAACCCTAATTCCACAGCCCTTGTACTGGAGGTCCTCAGGTTGACTTGACTTGCTCAAACCACTTGTGGAGCTTCATGATGATAGGTGAACCTAATTTGAACACAAAGAAACAAACTACAAGATATGGGTTAGCTCAGACAATGCAAAGATGCTCCTGAGATGCACAAAAGCTGGATGACATCTAAGGGTGAAAATTTAGGGTACAACAGTTGCCCCTATTTAAATAGCTTCACCAGAGGGTGCGAGGAACGAAGGTTCCAGAGGGCATCACAGTGAAAGGTATTTAAATATAGCAAACCAAAAATTTTGCCCTTAGATGGAATGCAAATGCTAAGGACAAGCGACAGACATGCACATGCTGACATGCCATGAACTTCTAAAATGATGATATGATGCCAGGAATGCAAAAGAAAGCAGACAGACCAGACACCGAGGACACCAGGAAGCGAACACGCAAGAAAAGCTTCACCGGGGAAAGACGAAAGCTAGTATCCATAAGCAAAGACTCACTGGGGATACAGGATAACCAACAGAAGAGACTCACTGGGGAGACTCCAAAGAAACACTGGGGAAAAACCAAAAGACAATCTCCACTGGGAAAGATCCAGGGGGATGGACTACTGGGGATAAAACAAACCCACACTCTTTCTGGGCACGAAACCAGAAAGAAGACAACATGATCAATAGGGAAACGCCCAAAAGAGACAAACAACCAGGCGAGGGCTTCCTGGAGATCTTAAATTGAAGAGTTCAAATGGGATCTTCAGAAATAGCCAGGAAAAGCAGATACTAACCCTGCGCACCAGATAGGAGTCTTATAAGGTTAAATAAAAATTGATCCAAGAAAATTTAGCTTAAAGCAGTTTTAGAAAAGAAGCAAGATAAAGAAGTGTTCACTGTCCGACATGATTCGAACAAGAACAGTTTTAAAACAAAAGACAGTGCTTGACACGATTCAAGCAAAGTCCCAATTCAAGTTCGACACGATTCGAACAGGAACGGTTTTAAAACAGGGGGTCAGTGTCCGACACGATTCGAACAAAGACTCTGTTCAGGTTTGACACGATTCAAACAAGAACACATAGGACAATGCTTGACACGATTCAAACAAAGTCCAAGTTCAAGTTTGACACGATTCAAACGAGAACAAGAAAAAGACAATGCTTGACGCGATTCAAACAAAGTCTAAGTTCAAGTTTGACATGATTCAAACGAGAACACATAAGACAATGCCTGACACGATTCAAACAAAGTCTAAGTTCAAGTTTGACACGATTCAAACGAGAACACATAAGACAATGCTTGACACGATTCAAATAAAGTCTAAGTTCAAGTTTGACACGATTCAAACGAGAACACATAAGACAATGCTTGACATGATTCAAACAAAGTCTAAGTTCAAGTTTGACACGATTCAAACGAGAACACATAAGACAATGCTTGACACGATTCAAACAAAGTCTAAGTTCCAGTTTGACACGATTCAAACGAGAACACATAAGACAATGCTTGACACGATTCAAACAAAGTCTAAGTTCCAGTTTGACACGATTCAAACAAGAACAGGTTCAAGTTTGACGCGATTCAAACAAGAACAGCTCTAAAAATCCTTTAAAGTTAAACTTCTTGGGGAACAGAAAAAGATTTTAAAGATTTAAACCTGGCGCGCAGAGGTTAAGACCGAACAAGCACGTCACCAAACAATCCGGGAATGTCTTTACCTCATTGGGGAAATAAAGACAGGCACAACAAAAGACCACAAGCAAAGCAGAGCACAAAGAAATGCAAGGGGAATGCATATGCTTAGCTATATGCTAGAAACGATGCGAACGACGCAAAACAGGAAAGAATAAAAGGAAGCACAAGCCAATGCCCCGAAATCGAAACATCAAGGATGGCTAGGACAATCTTCTTTCCACTGGAGATAGCAGATCCAATGCCATGAATAGTACTACTAATCTTCTTGCACTAATCAAAATATCTCAATTCCAGAGTAATCTTAGCTTATCTTTGTGTTTTCTTTAGAAAATGCAACATTTCCGTTTTCAAAAATCAAGTGAAAATGACTAAGAAATTTTGCAGAAATAAAGATGATAGCGTATTAAACAAGAGATGATTCAATAGCTGATATTCATTGAAAAATGGTGACTTGCCAAATAGCAGAGTCCCATGAAATATTACAAATGCAACAAAATGGCAATTTATCAAAGGTTACATTGTATTCAATGACCAATAACCCTAATGACTAAGAACTCTAGCTGTAGCCATCTTGAGCTTCTCTGGGGATTCCTGGATATCACAGAGGTGTCCTAGTCTCAAACATAATACTTCCGCACCGAATCAGCATTCACAGGATGCGCGAGCTGTTCACCGTCCATAGTTGTAAGGAAAAGAGATCCTCCTGAAAACACTATCTTGACTATGTATGGACCTTCATAATTAGGAGCCCATTTTCCTCGGGCGTCTCTTTGCGATGGCAGAATCTTCTTAAGTACCAACTCGCCCACTCGAAATTCACGAGTACGGACCTTTTTATCGAATGCTCTTTTCATCTTCTTCTGATACAACTGGCCATGACACATAGCTGTCAGGCGCTCCTCATCAATTAAGTTCAACTGATCATATCTCTCTTGAATCCACTCAGCTTCATCAAGCTTTGTTTCCATCAATATTCTCAACGAAGGTATTTCCACTTCTATAGGGAGGACAACATCCATTCCATATACCAACGAAAAAGGGGTTGCCCCTGTTAACGTTCTGACAGACGTTCTATACCCATGTAGCGCATATGGCAACATCTCATGCCAATCCTTGTATATTTTGACCATTTTCTGGAGAATTTTCTTGATATTCTTGTTCGCAGCTTCAACCGCTCCGTTCATCTTTGGACAATACGGTGAGGAGTTATGGTGCTCAATCTTGAAATTGTCACACAGCTCCTTCATGGTTTTGTTATTCAAATTGGTCCCGTTGTCGGTTATGATTCTGCTTGGGATCCCATAACGACAAATGATGTTGTTCTTAATGAAACGAGCAACTACTTGCTTAGTTACATTTGCAAAAGAGGCGGCTTCCACCCACTTGGTAAAGTAATCTATAGCCACCAAAATGAACCGATGCCCATTAGACACTTTAGGCTCAATTGCCCCAATCATATCAATGCCCCACATAGAGAACGGCCAGGGCGATGATAACACATTCAACAGCGTAGGAGGAACATGCATTTTGTCCGCGTAAATCTGGCATTTATGGCATTTCCTAGCATACTGGATGCAATCAGTCTCCATAGTCAACCAATAATATCCAGCCCTCAAGATCTTCTTAACCATGGCATGCCCACTGGCATGGGTGCCAAAAGCTCCTTCATGAATATCATGGATCAACAAGTCTGATTCTCTCTTATCGACACATCTTAACAAAACCATATCATGATTCCTTTTATATAGTACACCGTTGCTGATGAAGAACTTGGCTGACAATCTTCGCAGAGTCTTCTTATCAAGAGTGGAGGCGTTGGCCGGATATTCTTGATTCTTCAGGAAGTTTAAAATGTCATGAAACCAAGGTTTGCCATCTGATTCTTCTTCATTGACCTGGCAGTAGGCCGGCCCAGTCCTTCTTCCAGTAATGATTACTGGATCTTCATCGATAAATCTAACTTGCCACATCGAAGCCAGTGTTGCCAAGGCATCAGCCACATGATTCTCAGTACGTGGCACATGGCGAAAAGTTATCTCATCAAAACACTTAATCAACTCCAAAGCATATGCCTGATAGGGAATATGCTTCTCATCTTTTGTCTCCCACTCTCCTCTGATTTGATAAATGACCAGAGCGGAGTCACCCATAACCTCAAGAAAATAGATTCCAAGATCAATTGCAGCTTCCAGACCCAGAATGCATGCTTCATACTCAGCAATATTATTCGTACATCCAAAATCCAATCTGGCTGTAAAAGGGGTGTAACCACCTTCAGGATTAATTATAACAACACCTACTCCATGCCCCTTGCAATTGGACGAACCATCAAACATCATCTTCCATCTGTACTCAGCCTTGGGATCTTCTTCAAAACTTGACTCTTCATCATCCTTTACTGCCATAATATCCTCGTCAGGGAAGTCAAACTTGAGTGGTTCATAGTCTTCGACGGGTTGATCAGCAAGATATTCTGAGAGAATACTTCCTTTAATGGCATTTTGAGCGACGTACTGAATATCATATTCAGATAATAACATGTGCCAACGAGCAAGTCTGCCTGATTGAGCAGGTTTCTCAAAAATGTACTTTATCGGATCCATCTTGGAAATCAAAAGGATAGTATGACAAATCAGATACTGCCTCAGGCGTTTGGCGGCCCATGCCAAAGCGCAACAAGTCTTTTCCAGTAATGAGTAGCGACTTTTGCTGTCTGCGAATTTCTTACTCAGATAATAAATTGCATGCTCTTTCCGGCCAGTCTCATCATGCTGCCCCAAAACACAGCCCATAGATTCTTCTAAAACAGTCAAATACATAAAGAGGGGTCTTCCAGGAACTAGAGGAACCAAAACAGAAGGTTCTTGGAGATAACTTTTGAGCTTCTCGAAGGCCTGTTGACATTCAGCATTCCATTCTACTGGCTGATTCTTACGGAGTAGCTTGAAAATTGGTGCACATATCGGAGTCATGTTGGAGATGAACCGGGAGATGTAATTCAAACGGCCCAAAAATCCTCTGACTTGAGATTCAGTTTGCGGAGCTGGCATTTCTTGAATTGCTCGTACTTTGTCTGGGTCCACTTCAATACCCTTCTGGCTGACGATGAACCCTAATAACTTCCCAGATCTGACCCCAAAGGTACACTTTGCAGGGTTCAGCCTCAACTGATATTTCCTAAGTCTCCTGAACAATTTCAGCAAATGATCTACATGTTCTTCTTTATTCTGAGATTTGGCTATCATATCGTCCACATACACCTCTATCTCTTTGTGGATCATATCGTGAAACAAAGTCACCATAGCCCTTTGGTATGTTGCCCCGGCGTTCTTTAGTCCAAAAGGCATAACCTTATAACAATAAGTCCCCCATGGAGTGATGAAGGTGGTTTTATCCATATCAGCTGGATCCATTCTAATCTGATTATAACCTGAAAAACCATCCATAAATGAGAACATGGCAAAACGGGCAGTGTTGTCTACCAACGTGTCGATATGTGGTAGAGGGAAATCATCCTTAGGACTAGCTTTGTTAAGATCCCTGTAGTCCACACACATTCGTACCTTTCCGTTCTTCTTCATAACAGGAACAATATTAGCTACCCACTCTGGGTACTTGGAGACTGCTAAAAATCCGGCGTCCAATTGTCTCTTAACTTCATCTCGGATTTTGAGGGCCATGTCAGGATGACTTCTGCGAAGCTTTTGTTTTACTGGCGGGCACTCGGGCTTGAGCGGTAATTTATGAACCACAATATCTGTATCCAGTCCGGGCATATCTTGGTAAGACCAAGCAAACACATCCACATACTCTTCAAGTAGTGAAATCAACTGCTGTCTGATTTTTGACTTCAGGGATGCCCCAATCTTAACTTCTTTCTTCTCTTTCTCAGAACCAAGATTGATGACATCCACATGCTCTTCATGTGGCTGGAGGTCTGTATACTGATAGTCGCACATATCTGCTAACTCTTCGGGTACCTCAAAATCCTCCTCCTCAGCTTGATAGACAGGGGAGTCGAAATCAATGGTAATAGCAAGGTCATTGAATACAATGGGTTTATGATTCATGCTGCATAATAGAATGACTTATATTATTAAAGTGCACAACAGTTCACAAACATGCAAGATGAAGATGTTTTGTTCGAAAAGATGGCCATTTTTTTAGAAACAGAATGCAGTAAAGCAAAAACAAAGAGAATTGCAAAAAAGTCATTTCATTGATTAATATTGAAAACGGAGGCCCGTACAAAATAATCCACTAGCTTTGCGCGAGACTAGGGAAATGAAAACAACAAGTCAAAACAAGTTACTCTGGTTCCGGGTACACGGTTGGGATCTCTACAGCCTCCCAATTGCTCAAAGCACCCTCTTGGCGAAAAACCAGGCGATCAATATCTTCTTCTTCTTCAGCGCTTCTGATAATTGCGTGGACCTGATGTCCACCCCTGACAAAAACTTCCCGTACAGTCCTCGTCTTCGTCCTTCTTCTTATTCTTGAAGCAGCCTCATCCTCTGGAGTTGGTCTGTAACCCAACCCCTGGTGTCGGTATCTCTTCTCAATCTCGATGATTTCGCCCCAACCTGCGGGCACGCCTTCCTGAAGGGCAGACTGGATACTCTTATACGAAGCAAAAGATGGATATTCGGGTACTACTGGCTTCTCATTGTCGACCATGACCGCATTAGCTATTTCCAAAGCTTGGAAGGAAGTCTCCAATGCATCCTCGTCAGCCTCAATGTAACGAAATGAGGACAGGTTACTGACCATCAAATCCTCCTCACCATGTATGATGACTAACTTTTCATCGGCCACGAACTTCATCTTCTGATGTAAGGTAGAGGTTACAGCACCGGCCTCGTGGATCCAAGGTCTTCCGAGCAAACAACTATAAGCAGGATTGATGTCCAGAATTTGAAATGGAATACTAAACTCCTGAGGTCCAATCAACACGGGGAGCTCAATTTCCCCCATAACAGATCTTCGCGAACCATCGAAGGCTTTAACAATTAACGATGTGGGTCTCATGACTCCTCCTTTGTATGCCAATTTATCAAGAGTTCTCTTTGGTAAAACATTTAGAGAAGATCCTGTATCCACGAGGACTCTAGCTAACGTGTCCTCCTGACATGTCATGGATATGTGTAGAGCAAGGTTGTGCTTCCGACCTGCTTGGGTTAACTCTTCATCACTGAAACTGAGTGTGTTGCAAGCGGTAATGTTAGCAACAATGTGATCAAACTGCCCGATGGTGATATCTTGAGCTACATGAGCCTGAGCCAAAACCTTCTGCAGTGCTGATCGGTGGGCTGGTGAATTAATTAACTGAGATAAAACAAAAATCTTTGACGGGGTTTGATGGAGTTGATCCACAATCTTGTAGTCGCTTCTTTTTATTATTCTAAGGAATTCTTCGTCGTCCTCCTTGGAAATTACTTCTTTTCCTTTATCATTGGCAGGTACATGACTAACACCTTCTTTTCTAGACATTTCCGTGTTCACAGGGGGACAGATCCTTCCACTCCTCATCATTCTCCCTGTTCCTACTATGTTAGACACGTTCTTCTCATTAGCCCCCACCTCTTTCCTTGGGACCGGTTCTTCTATCATGACCCCCACCTCTTTCCTTGGGATCATTTCTTCTTTCTTTCTTTCGCCTGTAATGTCTTCATAAATCCACGGTACTGCCTT
Organism: Lathyrus tuberosus; assembly: GCA_022829125.1. Classification (NCBI taxonomy): domain Eukaryota; kingdom Viridiplantae; phylum Streptophyta; class Magnoliopsida; order Fabales; family Fabaceae; genus Lathyrus; species Lathyrus tuberosus. The sequence continues at coordinate 1,839,676 of JALAZF010000751.1, forward strand.
GGTTCCTCTGAACCTGAATGGGACTGGTTTTGGGAAGCTATATCGCATTACGTGGTCAACAGGGGAAGCAACTTCAGATCTATTGAATCTTGGAACTATTTGTTTAAATACTGGACTCACAGTATTTACCCCTGGATTGTTGAACACAGGGACTACTGACGTGCTTTCTTCATCAAGCGCTGGCATTCTCTTTGGCAGATTGAACACTGGTTCAATCACTGCTACTCTGCTTTCTTTTCTGAAAATTTGTAAGAAACCTTCGTCAATTAGTTGCTGGATATCGTTCTGAATTAAACGGCATCCTTTATTACTAACATCATATTCTTTGCAATCATCATGGCAAGCTTTGACCAATCCGGCGCTAAATAGCTTGGCATGAAACGTTTTCAAGGGAGTTTTAATCTGTGCCGCGTCTGAGATCAATACCTCCTCACCCTCGTTTTCAACAGCATTAGTTGACCTATGAGTTGGCAAAGGATTGTTCTTTACATTTGGCGGGTTATTAGCAAAAGACAGAATGTTCTTTTCTATCAAACTTTTCACCAAATTCTTTAATGCCAAACACCCTTCTAAATCGTGGCCTACTCCCCCTTGATGGAAAGCGCATGTTGCATTAGGGTTATAGAACTGCATAGACTTCTCAGAGGGTGGGCCCAACGGCCTAGTAACAACTAACCCTTGTTCCACCAGAGAGGGATACAATGATGTATACGTCATTGGTATGGGTGGAAAATTTGGCGTTGCTGCCTGTCTTCTTTGAGGTGTGTTTTGCTGTGGCGCTGGCCGCCGCTGCTGTTGGTAATTCTGGTTTTGATTCCTTGGCCACTGCTGTTGATTTTGTGGCTGGGAAACAGAAGCCTGTTGCATTACTGGATGATTAAAGGTGGGCATAACAGATGCCACGTACGGTTGCTGTGGGAATTGCATAGCATAAACCGGTTGTTGGGGAAAACTGGGACCTGACTGTGGTTGGAAAAGAGCCCGCTTCCAACTAGGACTCTGTTTCTTCCCTGTCATGATGGCATTAGTCTCGCCTTCCTTTTTCTTATGAAAATTGCCTGGAGACCTCTTAACACCGACACTAGTGGCACTGTTAGGTGAACTGGCCACCTTTCCACTTTTTAGGCCTGCCTCTACTTTCATACCAATTGCAATGATGTCCGAGAAATTGGCGCCGATGTTGCTAATCATTTTATCATAGAATTCTGGTTTCACAGTATCTACAAACCAATCAGCTAGTTCTTTCTCGGTCAATGGTGGTTCAACTTGTGACGCAGTCTCTCTCCACCTCTGAGCATATTCTTTGAACGATTCAGTGTTCTTCTGAGTCATAGTCAAAAGTTGCCTACAATCAGGTGCCAAATCCAAGTTATACTTATAATGCTTTATGAAAATGTCCATAACATCTTGGAAACACTTAATCTGAGATTGGTCTAAGCTTAAATACCACTTTGCGGCAGCGCCTTTCAGGCTATCCTGGAAACAATGGATCATCAGCTTATCATTATCCATATATGCCGCCATTCTTCGGAGATACATGACCAAGTGTGCCTTAGGACACGTAGCGCCAGAGTACAATTCGAAGCTTGGTAATTTAAACTTTGGTGGAATTACTAAGTCAGTGACCAAGCACATATCCCTTAGGTCAGAACTGAGGACATTATCTCCCTCCATGGCCTTCAACTTTCTCTGCATAACCTCCATATTAGCTCTTAATTTCTCATTACTGTCATCCCCTTCCATGGATATGTTATCGTTAATAAAATGATGCTGATTCTGAAAAACGGGTTGAAACTGGGTCTGAACCACAGGTGGAGTATAAGTTGGGATAGCTTGTTGGTTTTCACCAAACAAAGGTGCAGCTTGTTGTGTTGACTGAGGAGCTGTGGCTCGCATAAACTCAAATGGTATCCCTAGGGTAGTGTCCACAACAGGTATGCCTGGTGGCTCAATAGTTGTAGTAATGATTTCTGAGACTACAGTAGCCTGAGTATCCATTTTTGCTCGTATAACATGCAAAACCTCCATAATTTGCCCCATGCCCACTCTCAACTCATTGAGCTCGTCATTGACTTGATCCAAATTCTCATAATTATCAGACATATTCTCTCTTCAAGGTTGCGCCTGGATGTTGTAATGATGTAGGGAACTCGGGGTGATAGTTCAATGACAACAACAGCTGAAGAAGACAAAAGGATAATGAGACACAGAAGAGATGCACATGCACATGCAAAAATGCAGACGAGATGCACATGCAAGCTAAACCATCAAGAACTAAAAACGTTCGCAAACAGTGTAAAATACATGATTACTAAAAACATACTTTCCATTGAAAATAATATAAGAGTTTACATAAATGAAATGTTACAAACATTGTCTGGATCTCATTAAAAGGAAATACAACTCTTTAAAATAGGATTACAACAACAGATTACAATTATGGAAAATAAGGCCCTTCGCCTTCCCTGATCCCTTTCATGATTTCTTTGATAAGTCGCTTGGTTTTGGCTTTCTCCAAAGTCAGCTCCCCTAACAGCTCCATCCTTCTCTGTTCAGCACTAGTGGATGCCTCATGATATGGAGTGGGCTTTCTCATGGTGAGTGAAATTCCTCGTGCCCATTTCTGATGAGCTTCAGTGACAGGACCGTTGGTGATCCAATTTTGGTAATTAATGAAAAGCCACGCTTCTCCCATCTTGAGTTTTTCTTCAAACCCTTCTCCGTATCCATAGTACATCAGCTTCAATTCTTCTGGTCTAGGCTCCTCCTCAATTGGATGACCCAACTGGCAACGTGCGAGTACAAGGTTATAGTTTATACAACCGAGTCGATCCATGAGCGGCACATTGGGATAGTCTCCACAGCTAACAATCATCACGGTTCCTTCAGGGCGTGCATCGTACCACTTGATGTCAGAATGCCTTAGTTCCATTAGTTTTCTGACCCAAAGAGCGTTGTCACTTACTTCCCAGAACGTTGATGTAGTAGGTAAGTATGAAATGAACCACTTGTATAGTAATGGAGCACAGCAAACAATCACACCCTTACTCCTCATAGTCTGCGTGGTGACCGAGAAGTACATGTCAACCAGTAAAGTGGGAACAAGGTTCTGTCCCATAAACATTCTGATTGCTTGGATGTCGACGAAATCTTTAACATTGGGAAATAGGAATAACCCATACACCAGCAAAGCAAACATTGACTCAAACATTGCAGAGTTCCCGCTTTCTTGAAAGTTGAGAGTTGTCTCAATTAGAAATTGGGCAGGTAGCCCCCGATACCCTTCCCTGGTGGTCATGTTTTCTCGGATGTGTCTCTTTCGGATCCCCAGGCCTACGGCAATCTCTTGATTAATGAATTCCTCTTCCACACCGGAAAAAGGGGGATAATGTTGAACGGGTAGTCCTAGCATATGTGAATATTCTTCTATGGTTGGGACCAACTGGATGTTTGGAAAGATGAAACATCTGTATGCCGGATGATACCTCTGCACCAAGGTTTCTAGCAGTCCTTCTTTTACCTGCAACTTCATTAATGATAGCAGGTCCCCATATTTGTCAATAAAGCTCGGTGGATCTTCAATCCTCCCTCCGATCTCTATCAAATGCTCAACATCAGGGATCAGGAAGGTGACGGGCCAGTTTATGTTCTTAGCAGCGTCCATTTTCTACACAATCTGCAAAACAAAGTTTAGTATCTTGACAGTTTAGCAAAACAATGCAACAAAAGATGTGACATGCAATGCAGATGCAAAGCTAATCTATCAAGAAACACAGAAGATTGCAAGGCTTTTGATAATGGTATTTCAAAAAGTTTTCTTCATTAAGCAAATTTGGCATTCATTACAATCGGAGCAGAGTATTTTCATGCTCTCAGTACAAAGATGGGTTATCCCAAAACTGAAAATACAACAACAATGAAAATAAATAACATGGGGAATCAGCAGCAAGCTCTTTAAAAGTTAGATCCGCTGGTAGATGTCTCCCCTTCGTCATCCATTTCCCTCATCAATTTCTCAATGCGTCCCTTAATCCTTTTCTTCTCGAGTAACAATCCTGTCAGTGTCTCCTCCAGTCCTTGTCTAATTCTGAGTGGCTTGTGAAGGAATAGGGTCTCCTCATTACACTGGCTATCTCACGAGACCACTCCAGATGAGTCTCGTTGACAGAGCACTCCGCTTTCCACAACTGCTTATTGATTTGACACCAGGCTTGCTCAAGACACATCTTCATTTCGTAGCCGTCCCTTTCCCCATAATACATCATGTTCAAGTCTTCATTGACTAGGGGTCCCTCCCCCATATGACCCAATTGTCGACGGGCGAGTACGGGGTTGTAATTAATGCAGCCGTTTCTTCCCATAAGGGGTACATTAGGGCAATCCCCACAGCTGGTAATTACGACAATCCCCTCTTCCGTTGGGTTATGCCTTTTAACATCAGTGTGTTTTAAACTCATTAGTTTTTCAATCCAGACCTGGCAATGTTCTACCTCCCAGAAAGCAGGGGTTTTTGGCAAGTAGGCTGTGAACCACTTATATAAAAGGGGTATGCAGTACACAATTTGTCCACATCCTTTGTTGTATTTGGTTTGAACCGCGTGGTACATATCAGCCAACAAGGTAGGGACCGGGTTATGGATTCTGAAGATTTGTATTGCTTGAGTATCAACAAACTGCTTCGCACCTGGAAACAACACCAACCCATAGATCATTAAGGCCAGTGTTGCCTCATACAGATCCTCCTTTCCTCTGTTCTTGAAGTACATTGCTTTCTCAAACAAGAATAGTGAAGGTAATCCAAATCGTCCCTCCTGGACAACTAAATTTGCCTGGATATCAGCAAATCTGATTCCGGTAATCGTTGCGATATCCCTGGCTGATGGCATTAATTCCAAACCAGAGAAAATTGGGGCATCGTTGACGGGGATCCCAATTATAGCAGAGAATTCCTCGAGGGTTGGAACCAATTGGAACTCAGGGAATAAAAAGCAACGGTAATTGGGGTGATACAATTGCACCAGCACCTCCAATGGTCCCTCAGTCACCGGAACCCTCAGTAGTTGTGAGAGATCTCCATATTTGGCAGCAAAGCTTGAAGGATCCTCAATCCTATCACACATCCAGATCAGTTGCTGAAGTTCCGGGAGCTCGAAGTAATAAGGCCAAACTTGCTTCTTAGATTCCATATCAACAAAGTCTGCAAAAATATCATTGGTTTCTTGATAGTTAGCAAAAATGCTGATGCAATGCAGAATGATGGTTGTGATTCAAGAGAACTCAGTATTGTATTTTTGCAAATTTTAAGGAACATTTTTCTTAGGGGAAAACTCATTTCATTGATAATAAGAATTTGAATTACAACATAAGACAAATACCTCTTCAAAAACCCAAAATAGAATATAAAGTAAACTAGGTCCTAAGTCATCAATCAATCTTCTCCTCTTAATCTCAGGGCGAGCTTTTGGTTCTCCTTCTGTAGCCTTTCGTTCTCGTCCATAAGCTCAACCAACCGTGACTTCCATGGTTCGGGCGGAGATGATGTGCTGGAGAATAAGTCCTCTTGCATCTTCCTTCTTTTGACAGATTCTTCTTTCTTCCTCCTGAGACTCTTCTGCAATTCATTCATCTCAAAGTTAAGGATCTGATACTTGTTCATCCAAGCATTCCTTTCTCGCTCCGCTTGAGCCAACCGAATCTTTAATTCATCTTCATTGCTAGTGAAATAAAGAACAGGATCTCTGGGAGCTAATGGGATGGGATCATGACGATCATAGGGTATCTGCAACTCAATAGCCCTCTTTTGCACCCATTGAGTGTAAGATTCTGAAGCCAAACACTCGGGTAAACCCAAAGCAGATATACCTCTGGTGTGAACATGTCGCCAAGCGTGAGCCATCTTCTCCTTAAGTACAGGGTTCTTACCCTCTTCAAAGAACAAACCCTCCAAGTAAATGTTACTAGGTTTAGCTCCCATAGAATAACCAAGTTGACGACAAGCCAAAGCAGGATTGTAGCTTATGCCTCCTTTTGTGCTAAGAAGTGGTACATTAGCAAATCCTCTACAGCTAACAATCATATCCTTGCCTTTGAGCGATGGATGGTACCACTCGAGATTGGTGTTGGTGAGAGACATGATCTTCTCTGACCAAAGAAGTCCATCCTAGAGATCCCAAAAGGTCTTAGAACGTGGTAAATGGGAAATATACCACCTATACAACAGCGTGGCACAACAAGTTACCATCCCTCCCCTATGTGCAGTCCTTAAGTGCACTGAGTGGTAGGCGTCTGCAAGTAGGGTTGGAACTGGATTTCCAATGATGAAGATCTTGATTGCATTCATATCCACAAAGTTCTCGATGTTGGGGAACAAGAACAACCCATAAATAAGCAAGGCCATAACAGCTTCAAAATCCACCATATTCTTCATGCTGTCATACTGACGGGCCTTCTCCATTAAAAACTTGGCAGTGAATCCAAAAAGTCCTCCCTTGACGACCAAGTTAGCCTTAACTTCTGACAACTTAAGATGAGCCGCTTCTGCAATTTCCTTTTCTTTAGGCGTCCTTTCCAGACCAGAGTAAGGTAGGTTTGGAGTGACAGAAATTCCAACCAGAATGGCATACTCCTCGAGTGTAGGCATTAACTGATAATCCGGAAAAGTGAAACAATGATACATGGGGTCATAAAATTGTATGAGAATAGGGAGCAATCCGTCTACCATCTTGGTCCTCATCAGAGAGAAAATCTTCCCATATTTGTCTTGAAATGTTGTTGATTCATTGATTGGCTTACCCAGATTCTTCAGATCTTCTAATTTGGACTAATGAAGGTGTATTTCTTTGTTTTCCTTTTTTCGAAATCCATCCTATAAAGTTTGCAAAACAACACTGAGTTTCTTGAATACACAATGCATATGATGCAAGGATGAATGCAACAAACACACATAGACAGGTAAGCACAAAGAACACAGAGCAACCTAGGTTAAAGGTCACGAGCATGGAGTCAAAGGTCTACCCATCCCAAAGGTATGTACTATGGTTTTCACCTGCAAGACAAGGTTCTAAAAGTTCCCAGAGTCGACAACCCATCTTTCGGATTTTATCGACTTTCCAATTGCTTGGTGATCAATAAAATCCTCAAGAGAGTCTCATCTGAGTGTAGTATCGCGTAGCAACCATTTGGGATTGCTCCCTCACAGTTCCCGCACTACGTCCTAAACAGGCCAAGTGAGGTAAAGGGTAACTAAAGGTCATCAGTATCTCTGGCTCCTAGGTCGCAAGTAGTAATGCATTCACGATTGCTCGTTCAACATATACCACTTTTGAGAGGGCCTCAACTGAGTGTGGACTTCAAGTTCCCTCCTTTGGGATTTCTCCCTCGAAGTTCCCTTGATTATGTCCACGATTCCTAAACATATGTGTTCTCTCAAGTCCGGGTTAGGACTTATCTCACTCATTGATATCATGTCAACCCAAACCAAACAGAATAATATCAGACATAGAACAAATATACAAACATACAAGCAGATATGTCATACAAGCAATCATACAAGTAGAAAAGCAAACATGAATAACATAAAACAAAGTAGGCTTAACCCTCTTAGGAAAGGACCAGCATAGGTCTACTATCCCCAGTGAAGTCGCCATTTCTGTTGCGGTGAAAATTGGATAACAAATTATTAATTAATTTGCATCAGTTTCTTTTACAACCGACTTTGATTTATCCAAAGGAAAGGTTCAAGATCGTTAGAAAAACCTAAAGGGAAAGATCTAAGGTTCGGGGGTTGGTTACGCCTAGGGAAGGTATTAGCACCCTAAACGTCTGTAGTATTCTACAGGAACCTCTTGTTAAATGTTATCTTATGTTTGCTAAGGGTTCTATGCTAAAGGTTAGTTAGCGGGAGAAGTGATAAATTCATTATGATGAATATCACTAAGAGTTAAGGAACTCTCTCCTAATGCTAGTTGTAATTTCTATGGCTCTGATGAGGCCAAGAAATAAGGTTTCTTCCTAAGAGGTTACGTAGGTTAAGATGGGGGCTATGACTTTAGAAGTCAACATTATTCACCTTCCTTTGGAATGAGGGGAAAACAGTTAATAACAACAAGAACAGATAAAGATAAAGGTTAAGACATGATATAATAACATAAACATGAGGATGGCAATATGTTTATGACAAAGATATGAATAGGATGAACATGATTAAAAGAGTATATCAATATGCTTCAATCTTTATGAAGACAAACATAGAGAAGTGATGAAGGTGACATTTAAAGAAGGATAATATTCATATAAAGTCAAACATATGGCCAATCGACATGGATATATTGTCTTAAGAATTAAACAAGTCAATAACATGTCAAGAAAAATATTCATAGTTGATATTAATATTAGAAACAATAATTGATAATTAATTGGCAAGGCAATTAGAATTAACAATTACAACACACAAGGTGATTAAAAATTAATTACACATGGATAATTAACACTTAGAAATTAACAATTAGTCATACATTTAGAACATGTAAATTCAAGACATAAATTGATGATTTAAGAATTAATAACAAGATAAAAAAACAATTATCACAATTATGATTAGCAAGGTAATTCAAGACATAATTAAAATTAAAAGCTAATAAACAAATAACAATTAATATATCACATATTAATTATTCTCATGAAATTAAATCAAACAAAGAAAAACAAAAAAAATAAAATAAAATAAAAAGATTTAAAACGCAGGGGGGGGGGGGGGTGCATGCAAGTAAATTAGTTCAATTAAAAAAACATGGAAGGAAATAATGGACCAGAACATGGGGGTGCAGACAACACTGGGCGCAAGGCCCAAGTCATGAAAACACCAGGCAAGGAGAGAAAGGAAAAAAAAGCAAAAGGTTGATCCGCTGGATCGAACCTGGGACATTGAGGTGAAAGTGGAAAGGCATGGCATATGGTGAACCGTTGGGACGGCTATACATCCATTAATAAGCTCACATCAATTAATAAATAAACCAACGAAAACATGGAAAATGATAAAACCAAAAACACACATGCGCAGACATTGGGTAGTGTATCGCGACATAATTGGCATGTGATAGTGTACAGTGGTATGTGATAGTGTAAAGTCTAATTGGCATATGATCTTACTATCAGACAAAATCAACCCACCAATTAATGAAAGCGCATGGCATTGGAATACATGCAGAAACGTTAAAATACTATGTAATTCCATAAACAAATCAACACAAGCCATCAAAAAGAATATAAAGAGAAAATAAACACATACACACACTGAACCTGCAGCAGTGTAATAATTGGTCATGTTACAAAAGACAAACCATAAACAAGCAGCCAATTAGGAAACGCAAATGGAAAGAGTACATGCATATTAAATGATATAAAAAAATAAAAGCAACCAACTAAACATACACGCACGGCTGAGAGAAAAGAAATACTGCTATCATTATATCAAACAAAAAAGGATGGACGCATGAACAATATGCAGACATATTCCAAGCTAGACAACAACACTCAACTTCTCAACTTCTGATCATTCTAACTTCAACAAAACTCCACCAAATAACACAAAATAAAACATCAACATGGAGCGCTTTAAACATAGAATGCAAAGCAACCATTAACTGGACAAGATGATGGTTATAACATGAGCAATTACCAATTAAAAACCAGAGGCCAAAGATGAAAAACAGTTCATAAAAGTGGTGATGAATCCAAATATGGTTCAGGTTCTTATCAATATATCGTTTCCAAAATCAGCAAACAGTGTGCTATATGATAAACACAAGCTCTTATATTCTAACACATGATATCAAACATTGAGAGCTAAAATTAGCATGGGTTGACAAAGAAACCAAGACAGTTCAACATTCAAACTAACATTTCAACATTATGGTAAGACTTAGCAGGATATGAACATGTTATTTTGAGCAAAAGAACCCAAGTAATTTAGACATAAAACCGTGTGTGAACATGTGTTGGTGAGCATAAGGTAAAACATCCACACTTAGAAAAATGATAACAAAAGCCGTAAACCGTGACAACATTCCAAGAACAACCAGTATGCACGTTCACGCAACAACCAAGGCAAAGACAGGTTTAGAGATAGCAACAAATACAACTTGGCATATTTTCAAGTTAACACACATGTAAAGAGCATTATCATTAGTTTCTAAACTTCATCCATGAAAAGCAAAATCTAAACAACAACCTCCGTATATCATTCATTGCAACATAAAAGAAACAGTCATACAACACGTATTATCATACATATATTACAAACAGGGCAACAAGTAATATCTAAAATGTGTTTATGTAAGTTCAGTTCTGGATATAAAAGAGACGGCATGGAATTCTCTTAACTCAAACCAGCAACATAAAATCTTGACAACATATGAGCTTGACATACATAAAAGGCATCAGGGCATCATTCCAAACAGAGACAGTATATAAACATGGTGCCATGGGTATCACACGAATCTTATGAACATCCAAACCAACATGCTTCCAAAACAAAACTCAACAAAAATTCACACACCATGCATACCATTATATAAACATCAAAACCGCAAATGGTTGAAATATACTCATCATGGCACATGATTTCTAACATAAATATAACGACATGCTAATAATAACCCATAACAGAATGACATACAAGCAACATCTGAAGTTCCAACAAACAAAACATGCGATGAGTATTATTCCATTTCAAGAAACTTCAAATATAACCACATAATACACACTCTATTAGTTGCTGTCATAAAAACTTCATAAATCCAAGCATTGTGAGGGAGTGTATTTAGTGTTCAAGTGATGAACAAATATGGATACTAACATCAATCAAAGACAAAACTCATACATCTTAGCCATAAAAAAAATGCGCAAGAATAAACAACTTAGCAGCATCATGAAAAGTTAACACATTATATATTCTAAGATCAACATCATATAGAAACAGTATGTTAACGTGTATAACATCATCATCTCGAACTATACAAACTTATAATAATCAAGCAGACCAACATGCATCAAAACTCACACATAATAACATTATGTTAACAAGTTCCAAAAGAAGCAAAAACATGTATAACCCTTAGGGCGTTCATGGATACGTTAAAAGTTTCTAACGCAACCTCAAACTATGGTTCATAATAACGTTTATGCTATGCAAATACAAACACAACATTGAAGAAGCATGGTAAATATTAACTAAGACATGTTTAATCTAACAATATGAATAAGCATGATAAAAAAGGAAGTTTAAGAAACTTACCTGATTTCCAAAGCAAATAGCAAGAATTTCTTCTCCCTCACAGCTAGCTCGTGCTCCAAAGGAAAACAACTTTCAGAGTGATTTTAGAATTGTTGTTGATGATTGTGTCTGTAAAATGAAGGATAAGGAGGTCCCTTTTATAGTGAATCCGGCTGGTCCAAGAGGGTGTTTATCCAATGTGTCAAGAGTTTGTTTTGGAGAGAAAGATATCGTGAAAAGGATGTGGAGATATGGTTGGATTATTCTGAGCACATAGGGCCACGTGAATCCTCTTTTAGTACCAATAACTCAGAAAAAATATGCTTTTGGCTCATGTCTTTTGGTCCAAGGATGTACACGATGGATGCATTTTAAGGTAGCTTGTAAGTGTAACAAAGAGGTACAAAAGCAACAACATTTGCAGCGGGTTTTAGGGGTTGAAGAGATGTTGGAAAAGGTGGTAGCAGGCCTGCAACTTGTACTTGAAGGGGGGAAACGAAATTCAAATGGAAAAATGGTGTTCTTGGTGCAACAACCATTTTCGTGTGACCATGTTGTGAAAATTATATCTCACAAATTAATGATCCATTTTTCATGCTCTTATGCTAAAATGATAGCTCTTGTATGATACTACAAGTTTGATGTTGAAAAATTGTTGAGATAAAGCCTTGAAGTGGTAGAAAAGTGGCTTACAAAACGTGTCCTCAAAATTGTCTAAAAGAACTTAGAAAAAATTCTAAGTGTTGGATTTTGACAATTTCAAGTGCTCTTTTTAAAGAATTCATATCTTGAGAACGGTTTATCCTTTTGAGACATGCCACATATGGTTGGAAAGCTCTCAACAAGCTCTACAACTTTCATTTGGGACTCAAGACCTGAATCCAAATGGAAAGAGGTGAAAAGTGGCGCCAAAGTTGTGGAAAAAAAAGTGATGAAACATGCTGAAAATTCTTCTAAGTGTTGGTCAAAATGCCTTGTAAGCTCCATAACTCAAAATCCAAGCATTTTTAGACAAAACTTCATATTGAAACAATTGGAGATCTTGGAAAGAGTTTTCCAAAGAGCTTTGAACCACTTCAATTGGATGTGTAGTTTAGGAGTTATGGTCCTTTCAAAATAGGCTATTAGGGGAAAAATCTCACAAATGACACATTCTTTGGTCAAAACCCTACTTCCCTTGCAAGAAACCTCATGAAACTTGATATGAATATTTTGTATACTCCATGAGACAACATATGATGATTAGAACCAATAATTCTTCATTTGACCCAAAATTCCAAAAGATTAGGGCTTCAGTCAAACCCTAATTTTGACTGAGAATGCACTGAGGTTAAAACTTGTGATCTTGCTTCTTCCTTCTCATCCAAAGGTCTTAGGAGACTCTTGAGGATGTTGATAACCCAATGGAACCAAGAATTAGGGCTCAGGAGTCCATCTTGATGAAGATCAAAGCTGTTGACTGACAAGTGCCACAGAAACCCTAGTTTGGAGGCACAGTGAGGCTGAGGCTCAAACTTCTCTTGTTGAAGACCCATAGATCTTGAATACTTGTTGAATGATGTCCCTTGAATGTAGATGAGTTTATATGGTGAGTGAACCACACAAAACTTGACTTGATAGAGCCAAATCCTTAGTGATTTCTTTAGAGTAAACCCTAATTCCACAGCCCTTGCACTGGAGGTCCTCAGGTTGACTTGACTTGCTCAAACCACTTGTGGAGCTTCATGATGATAGGTGAAACTAATTTGAACACAAAGAAACAAACTACAAGATATGGGTTAGCTCAGACAATGCAAAGATGCTCCTGAGATGCACAAAAGCTGGATGACATCTAAGGGTGAAAATTTAGGGTACAACACATTCCCCATCACTTTGATTGTATTGGTATTTATTTTCTTACCATTAGTTATACAATTAACCAAAAAAAATATATAAAATCAATATTTTATAAATAATCAAAGAACTTGGTGAACACCAAGTTTCATTTTCAAAAACATTGGTCAACACCAATTTGTCACTATTCAACCCCATTCCATTATCAATCTCTTTTCAAACCACCAACCATTTCAAACACCCCTCAAATCATTTTCAAAACTTCCCATCATTTCAAACCTTTTCATAATCATGAATAACGAACTTGATCCAACGTTAAGTTTCCTTTCTCAAGCAAATTTAAAATGATTAACCTTTAATAACTTTGACTATTTTTCTTAATAAAATGGGAAGAAAAAGGCTATCTGGATGAAAGGTCCAGATGTAGTCTCGAACGGTAGGCCCAAGTTTTAAGAGCTTGTAGGTCATAAGCGTTCGTCTTCCTTTCAAAACACTTGTAAATATTACCTGGGTGAAAGGTCCATATATAGTCCCGAGTATTAGACTCAAGTTGTAAGAGCTTGCAGGTCACAAATATTCATCTTCCAAACCCTAAAATACATCAAACTCATTCAAACATTTTCTCCTCTTGGCACAATCCTAAAAAACTTTTCAAAAATGAAAGACATTTTGTTTTAAGATGATGTTAAACAATGCTTCATCCACAACCGTTGGGTTTAGATAAGTGGGGTGAATGTGATTTGTAAATTCATTCAATGTGGGGTAAACGTTCGCTCCTCACATGTTTTTGATAAAACAATGTTTTTCGTCGATTAATACAAGATAACTTTCGCTAAAATATTCTTTTGAGATACGTAGGAGCAGGATTGCGAAATCTTGTCAGGCCCCTTAGTAATAAAAACCTTTTTAGCTTCTCTTCTCTTTTCTCTCCCTCTTAATAACTTGAGAAGCCTAGCATTTTAAGCCAACATTAATACACACAACTAACCTAATGGTTCCCGTTGAGTACAACAGACGTGATGGGTGTTAATACTTTCCCCTTCCTTAACCAACTCCCGAACCCTGATATTGGGTGCGATGACCATATCATTGTCTTTATTTTAGGGGTTTTATTCATTGTTGTTCCTTTCCCTATATGGGAATAAATAAATATCGGAGGCGACTCTATTAAGTCCATCCTGCGAGCGTGCGATTGCGCTTCGCGAGGTCGTGCACTCATTTTTCGAGGTACGACACCAGCTAAGTTCACTAGGTGGATCATGCTAGCAGTCTCCAAGGTTTCATATAGATTCAATGTGAATGGGAATTATAGCAACACTATGCAAGCTAGGATGGGTGTGAGGCAAGGGGACCCTATTTCCCATTACCTGATTGTAATCATTATGGAATACCTGAACATGGTGTTGTATGAGATGCAAAGAAACCCTAACTTCAATCACCGTGTGAAGTGTGAAAAACTTCAAATAACTCACCTAACATTTGTTGATGATGTGTTGTTGTTTTCCAAGGGTGACATAGGATCTGTTCAGATAATGATGGCATCATTTGATAACTTCACAAAGTCAACTGGCCTTTTATCAATCCTACCAAAAGTCGCATTTATTTTGGTGGAGTGAAAGATGGTATCAAAATGGAGATTTTGCAGCTGATTTCTTTTATTGAAGGGTCCCTTCCTTTAAAGTACTCGGGAGTCCCATTGACGTTTAAAAGGCTCTTGATGCGTATTTTTTCGCAAGTGTACGAACGCGTCAGAGTAATATAAAATATTATCGTATCCACAGAGACCAAGTGTCAATCTATCGCTATCTATTGTTAAGGTGTGTATCTAAGGTGATTGAAAATAGTAGTTTTGAAGAGTGCACGGTAGTAAATAAAGTAATTAAAATTAATTGATAAAGACAGGTTCGAATGCAATTCACACAACCAATTGATAATCCAAGTACTTGCTAATAGAACTACTTACGGGCAATGTTTTCTACTTTGAAAAGAACTAATTTGACAGGAACTGTCGCTTTCGCGTATTCAGAACCGAGTTGTACCCCCTAATCAAACCCTCTTATTATCACGGATAAAAAGGCGCGCATTGCGTTAGAGTAGTAAACCTATTTTTAAGAAATATAGTATCTTGACCAAGTTGAAAAGTACTTTAACCTGGATTTTCTATAAAAAAAAAGGTTCTTACGAACCAGACTTTAAACTTCTTAACGCGTCCGAAAATGGTTTTAAAATCTCTTTTCCTTTTAAATTAAAAACTCCTAATAGACTAAACAAAGCGCTTTCGCTGTTTTTGAAATAGTTTAAAAACAATTAAGTTTAGATAGGCGTTGGACGGCTTTCGATCTTACCCAACGGAATTTAAGAACAGGAAAACTTATATTGAAAGTTAAAATAGCCCTTAAGTGTTTCCACTAACAATTGTACAGATTATCGGTTCAGTTATGATCTTCACATTCTAACCTTTATAAAATTAGCCAGACATGGCAAAGTAAAAGTTCATTTTTAGATTTTTCATAAAAAAAAGTATTTAAGTGCGAGTGCGGAAAGTAAATGAAAGTAGTGCGAGTGCGGAAAGTAAATGAAAGTAAAGCAGTGCGGAAAATAAATGAAATTAAAAGACAGTGCAAGAAATAAAGTTGACAAAAGGTAAAGTAATAAAAACCTGCTCCAATCGGAGTGGTTGAATAAAATGCGAACTGAAAGTAAAATGGCGGCAGGATTAACTTCCTTCCAGAGTGCTCCAAGACTCAATCTCACAGGCTCTTACAGACTCGATCTCTCGAATGTAGTAACACCTCGATGTGAAGCGATTACCACTATTACACTGATATATGCTTATGAACAACTAAACTTGGATGAAGAAAAACGAAAATCTAAAGTCCTATTTATAGGCAAGGAAACATGTGGAAAAGACAAGGATGCCCCTAACATTTGAATTTGGGCGGGAACTTGTTTTGCTCTTGTGGCGCCCGCCACAACACCATGGCGCCCGCCATGAGTGTAAAATTGCTTGGGCAGTTGGAGATCGTGGGGAAAAACAGTTGGGAGGAGTTTGAGACATGGCCACGTCATGGAAGACCCTGTGGCGGCCGCCAGAGTGGATACCATAAGTGCAAAATGCTGATTTTCTCTATTTTAGCTCATTTCGGCTCCTTTTTCGCTCCTTTTCTCGCTCGGGGCTCCGATTAGACTAAAAACCTGAAAACAAAGAAAAACATAATAATAACATAATAAAATGACATTAAAAGACTAAGAATGCATGCGAAATCGGAGTCAAAAATACGGTGAAATTCAGTGTCATCAAATTCTCCCACACTTAGACCTTTGCTTGTCCTCAAGCAAAACATTTAAAGCTCAAAGTAAGAAAACTAGTGCTGACACGTGATTCGGGCAAAAAGGGCTTCTAAGTTCAAGTCAGGATGTAGTGACAGGTACTAAGTGAACCAAGGGTATCGTAATGACACTTATCCGCAGAGGCGGACATAAACTTCATTCTTATATTAATCAACCGTATCATCCCACAATAACTAGGCCTACCTCTTCATCTCTCTTTGGGTCCTTTTCATTCAGGCGCAATCACATTAAGCCCGTTATCCGTACATGTTTCATAGTAGAGTGACCTGTTAGTGATTTTGATCCAAAACATAGGGTTTCTGGCACATAAGACTGTGTAAACCCTTTTATTTAACCCAAATGCAGTTGTGGGGGATCGGATCGTAATCCGCCCTACCGAGTTCAGCGCCAAATACCTCTGAACCAACTAACAATGGGTGAGCTAAAATTATATATATATATATATATATATATATATATATATATATATATTTTTTTTTTTTTTTAATATGGCAACAATTCAACTTTTTGGTTTAAACGACCTTGTGAGGGTCATCTATCCGGAGTTTGCCTTTTTCTTTATTTAATTTACTGGATCATTCACTTATGTTCATCGGTCCCCTACGTAGAACATGCTTAGGCCGGAGCTGACTACTGAAATAAACTACTTAGGACAAATTTGGAAATGATAATTAAGGCCATAGTACATGGGGTTTTGGAATGATTCCTATATTCGTGAAGTCTACGGTGCTAAAACGATACTAATGTTTCAAAAAGTTCACCTAAGTCACCACATCCTAATCCAAACCTGTCTTAAAGCCCAAAAAACGTGTAGAACAACAATGTTTTCTTTTTGCAAAAAATTTTTTTGTAGGGCTAAAGAAATGGGGAAAAATGAGGGTGCACTAGGGATACACTGTACTGGTGACTCGTCAGACTCATGCATTTTCTAGAAAAAAGACAAAGACAAAAACAAGAAATAAACAACTAACTAAAAATGGAAATAGAAAGCAATAAAATCCCCTCCCACACTTAAATCGAACATTGTCCCCAATGTTTCGAAATAAGATAAGGAGAGTAACCTGTAAAACTACTGATGACCTGGCAATACTGCTAAGACCTTTCAGCAGAAAGTTCCCACATGCCACAGGACGTGACTGGGTCGCACAAAATAGTAGAAAGATCTCCTCCTCACTAAGCAAGGTCTCAGCATCTGGCAATCCAAAGAAAGACTGTGCTATGATAATCTGAAAATACCTCAATGCAGGGTTGTGGATAACATGTGAGAACTGGATGGAAGGATCCTGACTCCCTCCACCAGAGATATCACTCCATAACTTCTCCACTTCCCTACTCAGAAAGTATCCCATAGGTGTCTCAGGAATAGCATCAGGGGTCATCTGAAAACCTAATAAATCACCAAACTCCTTATGAGTGAAGGAGTACTCAGTCCCAAATAACCTGAAAATAGCACATCCATCTGGTCCGGCCCAGGGGTCATAAGAAAACGAGCTGAGGAACTCCAAAGTGAGGTTCCTATAGGTGTTGTTCAGGTCGTCGAACTGGTCCCATTGAATCTGGTGGCATAAGAATCTGACACTAGGCTCAATGCCTAAAGCCTCCATGCAAGCCTGATTTGGGTACCTTGTAGGTGCCATAGGACGCCTGAAGTGGACAAAGTAACGCTCTCTCTGGGCGTCATTCCTGAAAGTCACATGCATGTCGTCAAAATTCTGCATTCTGCACAGAGTTAGGAAGAAGGTCCTGTAAAACACAAACATTTCAAACATTAGTCCTGACAAAATATAACAAGAAATAAAACAAAATGTAGAAAAAGTAAATAAGGTAAGAAAATCATGGGTTGCCTCCCATGCAGCGCTTGTTTAACGTCGTTAGCTTGACGACTGGAACTTATACATCTCTTGTCGGGATTGGTGGATCACTTAGAGTGTGGCTGAAGTAGGTTGTTGGAATGTCCCCTCCGTCGTAGAGCTTCAGTCTTTGTCCATTGACGATGAATGGTTTACATGTCTCGTTTTTTATTTCAACAGCTCCAGACCTCAGAATTTTTGATACTATGAAAGGGCCAGTCCATCTTGAACGGAGCTTTCCTGGGAAGAGCCGTAGCCTAGAATTGAACAGGAGAACAGGGTCGCCTAAGTTGAAGTCTTTTCTTACGATTCTTTTGTCGTGCCAAGCTTTTGTTCTTTCTTTGTATATTATGGCATTCTCGTAGGCTTGCTGTCTAAGTTCTTCCAATTTGTGGATGTCAAGGATACGTTTCTCACCAGCAGTTAGGTAATCCAAATTCAAAGTTTTAATGGCCCAATAGGCCTTATGCTCTAACTCAAAAGGTAAATGACAAGATTTTCCATAGACTAGTTGGTAGGGGGTTGTTCCTATAGGGGTTTTGAAAGCGGTTCTGTAGGCCCATAAAGTCTCTTGAAGCTTTTGCGACCAATCTTTTCTGGATACAGAGACAGTTTTTTCTAAAATTTGTTTAATCTCCCTATTAGATACTTCCACTTGGCCACTAGTCTGTGGGTAATATGGTGTTGCTACTCTATGCTTAACTCCATACTTGCTTAAAAGCTTATCAAATATTCTTGATATGAAGTGAGATCCTCCATCACTTATAACTAAACGGGGTGTTCCAAATCTGGGGAATATATAATTTTTAAATAATTTAATCACTACTCTAGTGTCGTTTGTGGGTGCAGCTATCGCTTCAATCCATTTAGACACGTAGTCTACTGCAACTAAGATATACTTGTTTCCTAAAGATGGTGGGAATGGTCCCATGAAATCTATACCCCATACGTCGAAGAGTTCTACTTCTTGGATGTTTTCTTAAAGGCATTTCGTCGCGTCTTGAAATATTTCCTGTGCGTTGGCATCTATCACATTTGACAATGTAAGCATGGACATCACGCCACATGGTAGGCCAAAATAGGCCAGCTTGAAGAATTTTGGCGTAGGTCTTAGAGGTGCTTGCATGTCCACCATAAGGCGCAGAGTGACAATGCTGAATTATACTTTCTACCTCGTCTTCTGGAACGCAACGGAGGAAAATGCCATCTTTACCTCTCTTGAAAAGAAGTGGATCGTCCTAATAGAAGTTTCTAACATCACTTAAGAACTTCTTCTTTTTGTGGTAATCGAGATCAGGGGGTATGATATCAGCAGCTAGGTAATTAACAAAATCAGCGTACCAGGGCACGTTACTTACAGCTAAGGATTTTTGAAAGTGCTCATGAGGGTCTGGTTTTTTATCTTCAATGGTTTCCAACTGGGCTATCAGTCTATCATAGGCAAAATCATCATTTATGGGTACTAATTCAGGATTCAGGTATTCTAGCCTAGATAGGTGATCGGCTACTACATTTTCTGTGCCTTTTTTATCTCGGATATCTAAGTCGAACTCTTGTAGCAACAAAATCCTTCGAAGTAACCTGGGTTTAGCATCTTTTTTACTTAGCAGGTAACGGATGGCAGCATGATCGGTGTAAACTATAATTTTGGCTCCTACTAGATATGATCTAAATTTGTCTATAGCGAAAACTACCGCTAGGAGTTCTTTCTCGGTTGTTGCGTAATTGAGCTGGGCGGCGTCTAGGGTTCTACTGGCATAATATATTACATGTAATCTTTTATCTTTTCTCTGACCTAGAACGGCTCCTACAACATAATCACTGGCGTCACACATTATCTCAAACGGTTCAGACCAATCAGGGGGTTTCATAATGGGTGCTGAAATCAATGCTTGCTTCAAAAGGTTGAATGCTTCATTGCATTTTTCATCAAAGATGAATTCAGCATCTTTCATTAACAGGCCAGTTAAAGGTTTTGTTATTTTGGAGAAGTCCTTGATGAAACGGCGGTAGAATCCAGCGTGTCCAAGGAAACTTCTAACTTCCCTGATAGTCTTGGGTGGTTTTAGGTTCTCTACAACTTCTATTTTTGCTTTATCTACCTCTATACCTCTTTCGAAGATTATATGTCCTAAAACAATTCCTTCAGTCACCATGAAATGGCATTTTTCCCAATTCAGCACAAGGTTCACCTCCACACATCTTTCCAGGATTTTCTCAAGGTTGATAAGATAATTTTGGAAATCAAAACCGCAAACCGAGAAATCATCCATAAATACTTCCATGATTCCATCTAGATAATCTGCAAAGATTGACATCATGCAATGTTGGAAAGTAGCAGGGGCATTACAGAGTCCAAAAGGCATTCGTCTGTAGGCAAAAGTTCCAAAAGGGCATGTAAATGTAGTTTTTTCTTGATCTTCTGGATGTATAGGTATTTGGAAGAATCCCGAATACCCGTCTAGATAGCAGAAGTAAGAATGTCTGGCAAGACGTTCTAACATCTGGTCTATGAACGGTAAAGGGAAATGATCCTTCCTAGTTGCTTTATTTAACTTTCTATAGTCTATGCACATACGCCAACCTCCTTCTATCCACTTTGCTATTTGTTCACCTTTCTCGTTTTGCACAACTGTGATGCCTCCCTTCTTGGGTACCACATGCACAGGGCTCACCCACTTACTGTCCGAGATCTAATATATTATACCTGCTTCTAGCAACTTCAGAACTTCCTTCTTGACAACATCACTCAGTATAGGGTTTATCCTTCTCTGGTGTTCTCTGGAAGGTTTTGAATCTACTTCGAGCGAAATCCGATGCATGCATACGGATGGACTTATACCTTTCAGATCAGAGATATTATATCCTAAGGCTGAGGGATATCTTCGTAAAACGTCCAAGAGTTGATCTGTTTCTTTTTGTCTCAAGGCAGCACTAACTATAACCGGACGATTCATTTCTTTATCAAGAAACTCATATCTCAGGTTCTTAGGCAGTTCCTTAAGTTCCAAGGCTGGTTTAATAGGGCAAGGCATATGATCTGGGGTAAGGGATAAACATTCGTAAAGGTTATCATCGATGTAGGGTTTCTTATAATTGTCATCTTCCAAAATAAGAGTTGATGGCAGCTTAATTGTTTCAATGACTTCTTCTTGCTCTAACTCCCTAACACATTCATCAATGATATCTATCGCATAACACGCGTCTCCTATCACAGGTGCCATAAGAAATTTTGAAAGTATAAATTCTATCTTCTCGTTCCCTACCTCAAAGGTTAGCTTCCCCTTTTTGACATCTATTATGGCTCCAGCAGTCGATAAGAATGGTCTACCTAGAAGAATTGATATGTCATCGTCTTCTTTAATGTCCATGACAACAAAATCAGTAGGGATAAACAGCTGACCTATCCTAACAGGGACGTCTTCAAGTATGCCTATCGGATATTTAACAGATCTATCGGCTAATTGAAGTGACATCTTGGTAGGTTGCAACTCTCCTAAGTTTAACCTTTCGCAAACCGCTAAGGGCATTAAGCTCACACTAGCTCCTAAGTCTAGAAAAGCTTTTTCGATGACATGACTCCCCAAAATACAAGGAATGGAAAAGTTTCCAGGATCTTTATCCTTTTTTGCTAATTTATTTTCGGCAATAGAATTACATTCCAAGGGTTTCGGATCATCAAGTCTACGTTTATTGGTAAGGATGTCTTTGAGAAACTTTGCGTAGGATGGTATTTGGGTAATGGCTTCTGTGAACGGGATTTCTACGTGAAGTTTTTCTATAACTTTAATGAATTTCTGATACTGATTATTGATCTGGGTTTGTTTAAGTCTTTGCGGATATGGTATTGGTGGTTTGTATGGCGGGGGTGGTATATAGGTTTTGTCTTTGGGTTCTTCTCCTTTTTCTTGACTTTCCTGGTTTACAGATTCCTCTGGTTTCTTCTTTTTATCTGGGATGTTGTCATCTTCCTTAGAAGTTTTGGGATCACTCAACCTTGGGTTACAAGGTTCATCATAAGCGGTCCCACTTCGTAGGGTAATGGCATTTGCTTGTCCTTTCGGGTTTTGTTGAGGTTGTCCAGGGAATTGTCCTCCATGTGTGGTCTGAGGGGCTTGGTTTAAAGCTACCTGCGAGATTTGGGTTTCAAGCATCTTATTGTGAGTGATTATTTGGTCAACCTTGGTTCCTAACTGGGTAATTAGTTCGTTAACATGAACGTTTTGGTTCATGAACTCCTTGTTTTGTTGGATTTGAGCAGCGACAAAATTATCCACGATTTTCTCAAGGCTCGGTTTTGGTGGTACAGGTTGCATAGGTTGATTTGATCTTGGGGCTTGATAACTTGATTGTCTCGGAGGGGCAGTATTTTGGATAGGGTTATTATTCTTATAGGAAAAGTTTGGGTGATTCCTCCATCCAGGGTTATAGGTATTTGAAAATGGGTTCCCTTGGGTGTAGTTCACTTGTTCAGAGCTGGTCTCGTTTAACAGACTGCATTCTGCGGATTGGTGTCCTTTCGTCCCACATATCTCACAATCTGACGAAACTGCGGCTGCAGTATTCGGGGTTGTGCACATATGCTCAACTCTTAGGGTTAATGCGTCCATTTTAGCTTGCATCATGTCTATAGAGCTTAACTCATGTATTCCTCCTTGGGCTTCCTTCTTTTCCACTGTCGCTCGTTCTACTCCCCATGATTGATGGTTTTGGGCAATATCTTCGATAAGGGCACTAGCTTCAGGGTAAGGTTTGTTCATCAGTGCGCCACCTGCGGCGGCGTCGATGGTCATCTTAGTGTTATAATGAAGTCCATTATAGAAGGTTTGAATGATTAACCAATTTTCTAAACCATGATGTGGGCATGCTCTTAACAGCTCTTTATATCTCTCTTAGGCTTCGAACAACGATTCTCCTTGGTTTTGGGTAAATCTAGTTATTTGGTTTCGAAGAACAGCGGCCTTACTCGGGGGAAAATATCTGGCAAGGAATACTTTTCTAAGGTCTTCCCAACTTGTTATGGAATTTGGTGGAAGGGAATCTAACCAAGATAGGGCCTTATCTCTGAGGGAAAAAGGAAATAATCTTAAGCGAATCGCCTCAGGAGGGGCTCCATTGGTTTTAAAGGTGTCTGCTAGTTGGAGAAAGTTTTTCAAATGTTGGTTTGGGTTCTCTATAGCAAGACCTGCGAATTGTCTCTGCTGTACTAACTGCAGCAGGGATGGTTTAAGTTCAAAATTGTTAGCTGGTATGGCTGGATTTACTATACTAGAACTAGGTTCCTCGTTGGATGGTTGGGCGAAATCCTTAAGAGGTCTTTGATTTTGATCTTCGGCCATAGCTTTCCTAAGGTTACGGAAATATAAACGTGCGCGAGCGTAACGTTCTGGTTCAGCTAGAGGGTCTACTAAACTTCCGGTACTACGAGTTTTTCGCATTGACCGGCGGGTAACTTCCTTAGTCTAAACGGTATAACAACAGGGTACGAAATTTGACGAAATTGGTCCCCGGCAACGGCGCCAAAAACTTGATGCGTATTTTTTCGCAAGTGTACGAACGCGTCAGAGTAATATAAAAGATTATCGTATCCACAGAGACCAAGTGTCAATCTATCGCTATCTATTGTTAAGGTGTGTATCTAAGGTGATTGAAAATAGTAGTTTTGAAGAGTGCACGGTAGTAAATAAAGTAATTAAAATTAATTGATAAAGACAGGTTCGAATGCAATTCACACAACCAATTGATAATCCAAGTACTTGCTAATAGAACTACTTACGGGCAATGTTTTCTACTTTGAAAAGAACTAATTTGACAGGAACTGTCGCTTTCGCGTATTCAGAACCGAGTTGTACCCCCTAATCAAACCCTCTTATTGTCACGGATAAAAAGGCGCGCATTGCGTTAGAGTAGTAAACCTATTTTTAAGAAATATAGTATCTTGACCAAGTTGAAAAGTACTTTAACCTGGATTTTCTAAAAAAAAAAAGAGGTTCTTACGAACCAGACTTTAAACTTCTTAACGCGTCCGAAAATGGTTTTAAAATCTCTTTTCCTTTTAAATTAAAAACTCCTAATAGACTAAACAAAGCGCTTTCGCTGTTTTTGAAATAGTTTAAAAACAATTAAGTTTAGATAGGCGTTGGACGGCTTTCGATCTTACCCAACGGAATTTAAGAACAGGAAAACTTATATTGAAAGTTAAAATAGCCCTTAAGTGTTTCCACTAACAATTGTACAGATTATCGGTTCAGTTATGATCTTCACATTCTAACCTTTATAAAATTAGCCAGACATGGCAAAGTAAAAGTTCATTTTTAGATTTTTCATAAAAAAAAGTATTTAAGTGCGAGTGCGGAAAGTAAATGAAAGTAGTGCGAGTGCGGAAAGTAAATGAAAGTAAAGCAGTGCGGAAAATAAATGAAATTAAAAGACAGTGCAAGAAATAAAGTTGACAAAAGGTAAAGTAATAAAAATCTGCTCCAATCGGAGTGGTTGAATAAAATGCGAACTGAAAGTAAAATGGCGGCAGGATTAACTTCCTTCCAGAGTGCTCCAAGACTCAATCTCACAGGCTCTTACAGACTCGATCTCTCGAATGTAGTAACACCTCGATGTGAAGCGATTACCACTATTACACTGATATATGCTTATGAACAACTAAACTTGGATGAAGAAAAACGAAAATCTAAAGTCCTATTTATAGGCAAGGAAACATGTGGAAAAGACAAGGATGCCCCTAACATTTGAATTTGGGCGGGAACTTGTTTTGCTCTTGTGGCGCCCGCCACAACACCATGGCGCCCGCCATGAGTGTAAAATTGCTTGGGCAGTTGGAGATCGTGGGAAAAAACAGTTGGGAGGAGTTTGAGACATGGCCACGTCATGGAAGACCCTGTGGCGGCCGCCAGAGTGGATGCCATAAGTGCAAAATGCTGATTTTCTCTATTTTATCTCATTTCGGCTCCTTTTTCGCTCCTTTTCTCGCTCGGGGCTCCGATTAGACTAAAAACCTGAAAACAAAGAAAAACATAATAATAACATAATAAAATGACATTAAAAGACTAAGAATGCATGCGAAAACGGAGTCAAAAATACGGTGAAATTCAGTGTCATCAGCTCTCTATTAGCCATTATATGATCCTTGTTGATAAAATCATGGAAAGAGCTAAACATTAGAGTGTCAAGCTGCTTAACTATGTTGGAAGACTTCATTTGCTCAAAAGTGTTACGTTTGCTATAACAAACTATTGATTACAATGTTTTCTACTGCTTAAGTTTGCTATACTGAAGATTAAATCTATTTGCAAAACATTTTTGTGGGCAGATGGAGTTGACAGTAGTGAGAAAAGCCCAGTCTCTTAGAAGAATGTGTGTAAGCCTATAAAAAATGGAGGATTTAGTGTCATTGACTTGGAGATTTGGAATAAAGTGGGTATGCTTAAATTGCTGTGGAACATTTGCAACAAAGTTGATAGTCTTTGGGTTCGATGGGTGCATGTATACTATTTCAAAAACAAGAATGTGATGGAAACAAACATCAAGAAGGATAACTCTTGGATAATGAAGGTTGTATGGCACCAAAGAAAGATCATTACAAGGAATCAAAGCAATTGGGATGACATGATGAAAAGGAGGAAATTTCAAATGAAGAGTATTTATAATGTTTTGATAGATGATGACACCACAATTAAGCCTTGGAAGGGTGTGCTTTACTGCAATGTCGCTAGACCGAGAGCTATTTTGACGCTTTGGCTAGCTTGCCATAGAAGACTAGCCACAAAAGATAGATTGATGACGTATGGGTTGATTGAAACAAGTTTATGCTGTTTCTGTGATATAGATAAAAATTTGGAACATTTGCTCTTTGATTGTGCTGCTATGAAGGGTGTTTGGAGGAAAGTGCTTGACTGGATTGGTGTAAACCATATTCCGCAAGCATGGAGCCATGAACTTCCTTGGATTGTGCAACACGGAACAGGCAAGGGATGGAGGGCTGCACTGCTTAGACTTGCTATAACAGAGACGGTGTATGGGGTTTGGAACTATAGAAATACTAAGTGTTTTGGCAAAAGCGTAGATAATACGAACATAGATTTCAATATTATTGATATGATAATATATAGGGGTTGGTATAGTAACAAGCTTAGAGCTCACATTGCTAAATTGATGCTATAATTCTTGTTTCTTTTTGTTCCTTTTGTCATTGTGTGGGCTAGATCTTTTAGATTGTCTTTTTGTAATTAGCTTTTTGAATTAATTTATCTTGATTTGTTCAAAAAAATAAAATACAATAAGAAATTCTTTTTTTGTGATTGAGGAATGTTTTCAATTTTGATATTGACATATTAAATTTTGTAAAAAAATTAAAAAATGACCAATTTGATGTATTTATTTGAACCGAGCGGTTTTACAAAATGGCTCTGGTTCTTTGGTTTGAACGGTTTTAAAAGGTTTAATCCGATTTTTCCGATTTTACTCTGATTTTGACCCATTAACAGTTTTAAAAAGTTTATTATATCAGATTCAGCTCTGATTTCCGATCCAACCGATTGAATCGGCTGGTTTTTAAAACATATATTTTAACTTATATGAGAAAATATTAAACATGTCTAAAAACAGTAGAGTAAAATTAATACATGCGCCAAATAATACCTTCCAAATTATTTTATTTATCACAATAAGATCATGTAATTGAACTCATGTAAATACAAATCAAAGGAACATAAAACATAAACTTATAACTAAAAGACTCATCCACGGCTATTTTATTTTATTTTATTCATGAGCATCGGTTTCATGCGTCTAATGTTGTCTTCAAACCTTAGATGAAGGAGGATGAGGAATAACATAACTTGAAACAGTAGAAATATAGATAGAAATTAATATTATTTTTCATGAAAAATCAATAATATTTTTTCAGTTTGAACAGAGAGTTACTCTGCAGAAATCATCTCCTCTTCTCCTATTTTGGCAAACTCTAATCTTATTTCTTCTTTCATTAACAATTGTTGTCAGAATCATTCTTGCAATCAAGGTGTGATTGTTTCACTTGAGTGAAGAGTGAAGAACAAATGATTTCGATGGTTGATTGAATCTTGTTCATCAAGATTGATTCAGAATTCTCAAAGTTTTGGGTTAATTCCAAACAATTTCAAATCGCTTATCATTTTTTCTTTCATTTTTGTCCTAATTATTTTAACTAAATTCCACTTCTACCCTTATAATTTATTGTAATTTAAAATAAAATAATAATAATTATATATCTTTTATGTCATTTTAATTTATATGCTAACTAAACCGCTAATTTTACTAAATATTTCAATCAACATATTAGCTATAAGTCATCAACCATCAACTATAAACTATCAGCAATCAGTCATCCGCTATTAATCATGAGCTATAAACTATCAGCTAACTTATCAGTCAACCACTATTTTTACCAAACCGAGGCTTAGTGTAAGACTTTTAGACTTACACCTGATGTCAACAGATCCTGACTATATATATATATA
Source organism: Lathyrus tuberosus (assembly GCA_022829125.1). Classification (NCBI taxonomy): domain Eukaryota; kingdom Viridiplantae; phylum Streptophyta; class Magnoliopsida; order Fabales; family Fabaceae; genus Lathyrus; species Lathyrus tuberosus. The sequence continues at coordinate 1,867,494 of JALAZF010000751.1, forward strand.
TATATATATATATATATATATATATATATATATATGTATATATATGGGAAGGGATCATTTGACATCAGTGTCAAAATATTAACTTTGACACTAAATCTTACCCTTTTATTATTATCCATTCAATGACTAAGATATATTCACTTAAAACTAACACATGAGTGTTTTAAGAGAATTTATCTTAACCATTGAATGGATAATAATAAAGGGGTAGGATTTAGTGTCAAAGTTAATATTTTGACACCGGTGTCAAATGATTCCCTCCCATATATATATATATAGTCCTAACTTTTTTTTATTACATCCATATCCCATCAAATTTAACAAATAAGAAAATCTTGAAAATGCTAAAAACACTAGAATAAAATTTATACTTGCACCAAATAAAACCTTGCAACTTTTTATATTTATCACAATATAAGACTATATCATTGAACTCATGTAAATACAAATCAAAGGGTCGCAAAACATAAATTTATAACTAAAATGACACATTCAATGTCTATTTTATTTTATTTTATTCATGAGCATATCAGTTTAATGCGTCCAATGTTGTCTTCAAGCCTTAGATGAAGGAGGGTGAGGAATAACATAACCTGAAAGAGTAGAAATTCAGATAGAAATTAATATTATATTTCATAAAAAATTAATATTTTTGTAAATTGATAATAAAAAGATGTTAACTTACTTCCACACTTATCCGTAGGAATATTTTGAGCTTGACAAGTTTTTGCCACATACAAAGCCTTTTCTATGCTGATCTTACTCTCAACAGCAGGAGTCACATATTTGCAGTAACACGAAACATTAGCACCTTTTATTGCTGCACAACAAGATTCTGATGGTGGAATGTTTTCCCCACCCTTTTGAACGAAACTTATACATTGGGTTTTAATGGCAATTATGTTACCACCACATTCAATTTGAGCTGAAATTCCTAACACTAATATACTTGCAATAAGCAGTATTGTTGCAAAGCATAAGCATCTAGTTGCCATGGTGATGAAAATCTTACTTTGATCAACAATAAGATTTTTGTTTGTATAACAAATGATGCACTAGAGACTGGTTTATATAGTAAAATGTTGAGGTGAAAAAGAGCATATTTATTAATGAATATTATTTACTTTTTGACTTACAATATTATATTAACAAATCTAGATATTAAAAAACATCGTTATTATCTTTTGTATAATAAAATAAAATTAATTTATTCGTTGAACATGATAATTTTTTTTCTCACTAAAAGTATTCAGTTTACTTAACCGATTAATTTAATTTTAGAGTCAGTTCTGATATTAAGTGATTTCAGTCTTCTCCCAATCACATTTGTAGAAAATTGAATCGTGGTCTTCTTTACTAAGTTAAATTTCAATCACTACTAAACTAACTAATAATTGGATGAACATGATAATCTTGAATACAAAGTTTAAAATAATTTAAGACTTTGTAGATATATATTTTAGTATTTGATATTCACATATATTTTTAAATAGTTTGTAATACGTTAAAAAATATATTGCGATCGATAGAATATTAAATATTAAATATTTTTAATAATCCATAAAATGTTTATGGGTTTCATATACCTTAATGAAAGAAAATTTGTTTGATATTCATAAATTTAAATTGGATATCAATATTTTTAGTATAATATTTATAAAATTTTAATTTATTTTAAAATAAATTAAAATAAAAAAGTGATGTGGCATAAAATTATACGGCATCTGTGTTTAACTAAATTCAAGGGTACCGAACACCTTAATAAAAACTCCCAACTCAATGTTTTAACTAGATATGTTTGATATATATACTTTAATAAAAACTCTAAACTCAATGTTTTAAGGAGATTTAATTTGTGTCCTACACAAAATCATTGAAATGAGTAACTATATTAAACATGACACCGGATAATGAGTCATATTTTTAGATATTTTTAATCCTCGTATTTAAATAAAAGGGTCTTGCTAATTCTTAATAAAAAAATTTCAGTTCATTAATACGAATAATATTTTTTTTTTAAATTAATTATTTTTATTTTCAGTGCATTGAATAGATATATATTTAAAAAATATATATTATTTTAATATCTTAAATAATACTCAACTTACTATTTTAATTTCTTAACCAGTGCTTCAGAGGCACTCGTTAGTATTTCCCTAAATAAAATTTAAAATTTTTATATAAAGAATATTTTAATAATTTTTTTCTATTATCTGTAATATCTAAAAGTTTCATAAAATAAATTTTTTTTACCAAAAATACTTTTTATATGATGATTAAATCCTTATTGTAATATTGTTAAAATATATGTTATAAATATACTTAATATTTAGATAGGATAGAGACATAAATTATAATTCAAATGTGTTTAGTATTTTTACTTAAAGTAATGCTAACTAGTGTTATATGGAAGCTTTTTAAGGATTTAAAATAAAGAAAACATTGCATTGAATACAAAAAAGAAATATATCTTTTATTTGTTAGAAAAGTCATTATTTTAATTTTCAATACATAGAACATAAGTAATTTCAAATAAAATATACCATTTTAAATTTTTAACAGAGCCACTCGTTAATATTTCCCTTTTATTTATTATTAAAATTTTCTAAATTATATATATTTTTCAAGACTAAAAGAAAATTCCAAAATTAAACTTTTGAAAAATAATATTAATTTTAAAATAATCAAAAACGTAAATTGTTTATTCATCTTTTCAGTATTAAAATTGTTTTTAAATAAAATAGTGTCTTATAAATTTCTTTAAAAGTTTTAACTCGTAGAAAATTTATTTATTTAAAAAAATATTTTAACATTGTGTCTCACATTTTATAAAATTATATAATTTTTTTTTAACTTTTGATACCAAAAGTTCACTTTGATACAATATCTTTTACATTCATTTTTATAAATCTAAAGGTTCCATATGTATTCATTGAATGTTAAATATATTATATTTAATTAATATAATTTATTTCATTATTCAATATTCAATGAGTTTGTTTTTCAAAATGTTTTACAAAATCTCTCTCTCTCTCTCTCTCTCTCTCTCTCTCTCTCTCTCTCTCTCTCTCTCTCTCTCTCTCTCTCTCTCTCTCTCTCTATTTTTTCTTTGATATTTAGAGTTTAAATTTAAATTATTAAACTATTTTTTTTATTTTTTAAAATTATTCTAATATATTTTATGCAAAAACATTATTTTTATTTTATCTTATTATGTATAATATTAAAATGCTATATTTTTACTAAATATTTCTTCGATCATTTTTAAAAAAAAAATTATATAAAAATACCCATCTGAGAATTTATAATAATAATAATAACATATATTGATTTCATTTTGTGCTTAAGTGATTTTTGGTGAACCAAGCGATTTTCGACGAGCTTCAAACTTGATAGATTCTTAGAGTTCAATGGTTGAATCTCTTGCTAAGATGATTTAAACTCCTAATTTTCGGATTTAGGACCAAATCGGTGGGATTACAGCGGTTTGGAGGTTAAAAGGAGGATGACACAGGGACGAGGGAGGTCGCTGAAGAAGTTGTTTTCACCACTGGGAAACCTTGGAAAAACCCTTGAAATGGACCATCAGACATATGAAGATGAAAGAATAAGTGCTAAAAATGAAAGTAATTTCGGAAAAAATGAAATAGAGAAAGAGGAATCGAAGAAAACGAAAACCCTAGAAACCTCGTAAGATTCGAAGAAACTATAGGTAGATGTCATTAGTGGAAACAGAAACCCAGCTAACGATATGGCAATGGAGTTTGTAGCACCTAAGATGGTAAATGATGAAATTGAAGTTGAAATCGAGGAAGTTGACATAGAATTGGAGATGAAATACTAGGACTCAGCACTAATCATGTATATGTTAGGCAGATATTTGAGTATTAAAACGGTGAAATAATATATGGAGAAGGTTTAAAACTTTGTTCAACCGCCGGACATGTTCTATAAAGATGAAGGATACTTCATACTGATATTTTGCTCAATGCAAGACAAGGATGTTGTGCTAATGAAGGGGCAGTACATGATACGTAATATGCCAATGTCGCTAAGGGAATGGAAGCTAGATATTAACTTGAAAAAGGATATACTAAGAACATTACCGATTTGGTAAAACTGCCACAACTACCACTACATCTCTGGGGGCAAAGAGCCTGAGTAAAATAGGTTATACTAGGGACACCACTAGTAACTGATGAATGAACGACTAATAAACTTAGGGTGTTGTATGCAAGGATACCGGTAGAGGTTGATATCACTCAAGAGTTGACTAAAGATATCACTATTAAGGATACTGAAGGTAGAAGAATGAAACATCCAGTTGAATATGAATGGATGCCTTTATATTGTGAAAAATGCCAAAAAGGAGGAAACAAATGTGAGGCTAAAAAGGAGATTAAACAATGAAAGCCAAAGATGACCCAACATGAAGAGAAACAATTGCCTTGCACTCTAACAAACACAACCTCTAAGAAGGAAAATGAAGAATGGACTAAGGTGAGCAAGAATGAGAGAGACAAAGGCAAAGGGATACAGATTGAAGACACACCAACACATATACATTGTCATAATGGTTTTGAAGCATTAACGGTTTTGAATGACACCTTAAGTGCCAAAGCTAAAAATATAAGAGATAAATTAAAGCTCAAATACATGTATCTGGATAATCACAACAAGCATGATGACGACAGGATTTGGGTGGAATTAGATGATTGCAAAGTAGAGCTAGGACAAAAAAAATCACAAGTCAATTGATCCAATGTGGAGTGTATGATTTGAATGAAAATTTTTAGAATTGGCTAACTGCGGTATATGCCTTCAACCATCTAGAGCAGAGAAGAACTTTGTGAAAAGATATTGATAAGCTACACCATAAACAACAAGGGCAATGGTGCCTAATAGGAGATTTTAATAATGTTTTCAGGACTCGAGATAGAATAGGAGGGAACTTGGTAAATGAAGCTGAATACATTGACTTGGCCAACATGATGGAGAATATAGGGCTTTTTGAGATAGATAGTGAAGGTGACTATTATACATGGTCTAATAAGTAAGTTGATGGACCTATCTACTCTAAAATAGATAGAGTATTGAGGAATTTAGATTGCTTTCAAGGAAACTTGGACACTATGTTACCAAATATGCCTCCTAATGTGTCTAGATGTGCATTGCTATGTCTGCAAGAGAAGAGAAGTAATAGTATCACAATATCTATCTTCCAATTCATCGATTATGTAGTAGATATGGAGGATTTTGCATGTACTGTTGTTGCTAGCTGGAAATAACCTATGGAAGGCAGACCCATGTATATTCTCTTAATGAAATCACTACTACAAAACGCTAAAACAACAACGTCAGGCTTACAACGCATCCTTTTACGCCGTTGTAATAGGTTAAAAATTTTGTGCCCAGGCAAAAGTTGGGGTATAGACAGACATTTAATGACGGTTGACTTAAACCACCGTAGTAATAAATAAATTGTAGCAAGCTTCGATTCCCTGCAACTACATTTTTTCCATTTTTTAGAGTACATTTAGCGTGTGTCACTTAAGTCCATTATTTAAAAAATAAATTGTAAATGATTTTAAAACGATTAAGATGAACAACCGTAGTAATAAATGAAATGTAACAAGCTTCGATTCCCTGCAACACATTTTTTCCATTTTTTAGGATACATTTAGCGTGTGTCACTTAAGATTCCACTACGGTTTGTTTCTCCAACCGAGATTAAAATCTTTACTGATAAATTAAAACAAAACTTATTCTGTATTTCTTTCATAAGACACCCTAATCGAACAAGTGAGCCAGAGACGCCCTAACCTTTACCCTCTTCGTATCCATTCATTTGGAGCTCAAATATTGACCTTCTTCATTCATTTGCTTTTTCAGCTTCGAAGTAAGGTACTCTTCAACATCTTCATTCATTTTTTATTGGTGTATGCTCAAATATTGATTGTCTTCATTCATTTTCTTCTCCAGCTTCGAAGTAAGGTACTCTTCAACATCTTCATTCCTTTTTTCTTGGTTTATGCTCAAATATTGACCGTCTTCGTTCATTTGATTCTTCAGCTTCGATGTACGGTACTCTTCAACATCTTCATTCCTTACGTTCATTTGATTACAGCTTCGAAGTATGGTATTCTTCAATATCTTCATTCCTTTTTTCTTTGTTCATATTGTATATGCTCAAGTCAGAATGAGATGTTTCATATGCTTTACATTTAGTATGAGAGTACATCTTCATTGATTTTTTCTTTGTTCATATTGTATATGCATATGCTTGAGTTTTTGGATTAGATTTTGGTGTGTCATTCACATTAATATACATGTATAAATTTCAGAAGTTGTAATGGATCATAGTTGGATGAAATCCAATAGATTAGGTTCAGTTTATGAGAAAGCAGTTCGTGAATTCCTTGAATACGCTGATAAACATCTTCCCGACAATAATGATATCTTTTATTGTCCTTGTGTTGTTTGTGCGAATATCAAAATGGGTACAAAGAAAGAAATACACAATCACCATTGTTGTGATGGTATATGTCAAAATTATATAATATGGATGTGGCATGGTGAGGTGGATAATAAGGAAAGTCGGGAATCACAAAGTCAAAGAGTGGATGAAGATGAATATATGGAAGATCAACTAGAGGATATGTTCCGTGATATTGGGGAATCTTCTTTTATGAATGCTCATATTTATGATAATTTATGTAGTGATAAAGACACCCCTTTATAGAAGGGATGCACAGAGTTCACACGATTGCCGACGGTGTTAAAGTTGTTTAATCTGAAGGCAAAAAATGGATGGTCGGATAAAAGTTTCACGGAATTGCTTGAATTGCTACAGTAAATGTTACCAGAAGATAACAAATTGTCGGATCATTGCTATGATGCCAAGAAGATATTGTGTCCAATGGGTCTAGAGTATATCAAGATACATGCTTGCCCTAATGATTCCATATTATATAGGAAAGAGTATGAAGACTTGTTTCAATGTTCGAAATGTGGTGTGTCTCGTTACAAGCTGAAGGCTAACAATGGTGATGACAATGATCACTATGACAATGTTAGTAGGAAGCATCCTCCTGCTAAAGTGTTATGGTACTTGCCAATAGTTTCACGATTAAAGAGACTTTTTGCTAATTAGAATGACGCAAAGAATCTTAGATGGCATGCAGATGAAAGGATTCGTGATGGAAACATTCGCCATGTAGCTGATTCGTTGCAATGGAAGAAATTGATTCGTTGTTTCCGGATTTTGGAGTCGAGCCAAGAAACCTTAGACTTGGGCTTGCCACCAATGGAATGAACCCCTTTGGTAATCTGAGCACTAATCATACTTCGTGGCATGTTCTTCTCACTATTTACAACCTATCTCCTTGGTTGTGCATGAAGCGCAAGTATATACTGTTAAGTATGATGATTTATGGACCACGACAACCTGGTAACGACATATATGTTTATCTAAGTCTATTAATTGATGATTTACGACTCTTGTGGGATGAAGGCGTTGAAGTTGATGATGCATATTCTGGGGAAAAGTTTAATATGCATGCAATGTTATTTTGCACAATTAACGACTTTCCGGATTACGGTAACTTGGCTGGATACATTGTCTAAGGACATAAAGCGTGTCCTATATGTGAAGATGATACTTGTTATCACCAACTTGAGTTTGGAAAAAAGACCGTTTACCTTGGGTATCGAAAATTTCTAAAACCGGGTCATCCTTATCGTAGATTGCAAAAGGATTTTAATGGAGAGCAAGAGTTTGGTGAGGCTCCTGAACCTTTAACCGGGGATGAGTTTATCAACGACAGGAACACATTAATGTTGTCTTTGGGAAGAGAGAAAAAGAAAAAGGTGGGAAGAGAGAAAAAGAAAAAGGTGGGAAGAGAGGAAAAGAAAAAGGGGCAGTTGCAAAAAATATATGGAAAAAGAGGTCCATCTTCTTTGATCTTCCATATTGGTCAAGTCTTGATGTTAGACATTGTCTTGATGTGATGCACATGGAGAAAAATGTGTGTGATAGTTTGATTGGCACACTTCTAAACATTCTGGGCAAGACTAAAGATAGTAAGACTTCCCCTATTGATATGGAGAAGATGGGTATACAAAAACAGTTGGCTCCAATAGAGAAAGGAAAAAGAACTTATTTGCCTCCAGCATGTCACACTCTATCTAAAAAGGAAAAGAAGATGTTCTGCGAGTGTTTGCAAGGTATTAAAGTTCCGCAAGGTTACTCATCAAACATCAAGAAACTTGTATCAATGAAAGATCTCAAGTTAATTGGTTTAAAATCTCATGATTGTCATGTATAGATGCAACAACTTCTACCAGTGGCTATCCGTGGGATCCTTCCAAAAAATGTGAGAGTAACTATAATGAGACTGTGTTTATTCTTCAATGACATATGTAATAAAGTTCTTGATTTCAAAAAATTGGATAAATTAGAAGATGAGGCTGCGATAATCTTGTGTCAATTGGAGATGTATTTTCCGCCATCATTTTTTGACATTATGGTTCACTTACTTGTTCATCTCGTAAGAGAAATCAGAATTTGTGGTCCAGTTTATTTAAGGCGGATGTATCCAATATAGCGATATATGAAGATCTTTAAAGGATATACGAAGAATCATCACTGATCAGAAGCTTCGATTGTTGAAAGGTACATCACAAAAGAAGCTGTTGAGTTTTGTACAAACTATTTGTCGAATGCATATTCTATAGGAATTCAAAAGTCTCGTCATGCTGACACAGACAGAAAAGGTATTCAAGGTCTAAATGTTAGGTCATGGATTGAAGAAAAAATATCCCCGAATGAGTGACAAGTTGTTGTTGATAGAGCATAACAATACATTCATGGATTGGTTTAATAAAAATGTATCTAATGATCGTAGTGCATCCGAGATGCTTAAATGGTTGTCGTACGAGCCAAAGTTTTGTGTCATTACCTGGAGTGCATACGACATTGGTCATTATACCTTTTATACAAAATCAAAAGATAATCATAGTACAATGCAAAATAGTGAGGTTATAGTTGAAGCCGAATCGATGTATTTCTCTAGTTCGAAAGATAAGAATCCGGTATTGGCAACTACCGCGTTTTATGGTGTCATTGATGAGATTTGGGAGATTGATTATGTTATTTTCAAAGTGGCTTTATTTAAATGCAAATGGGTTCCCAATAATAGTAATGGTGTAGACATTGATGACTTAGGATTCACCCGGGTCTACCTTGGCAAGGCATCTTTTAATACAGAACCATTCATCATGGCTTCTCAAGCAAAACAAGTTTTCTATGTTACCGATTCATCGGACATATCGGGGAAATTGTCAATCGTTCTCAAAGGAAAATACATTCCTCTTAATGATGAAAGTCTTGATATTCCGTCCACACCTTCTTACACAACACACGTTCCTACCTCATATGATGAAGTTGATGGAGATGTCGTGCATGCTATACGACTCGATCATGAAGAAGGCATATGGGAAAATTAACAAGTACGTAATTTATTATTTATTCATAATATATTAATTTTATGTTATTGTTTAGAAGTATTTTTACTAACAAGTATAATTATTTGAAATCATAGCTATTTTGGGTCCAGACACCAGGCCAAGAGACAAGACACCAAGAGATAAGATACCAATACACCAAGTTACAATTATGTGAAGTTATGTAATATGTGTAAACTGTAATATGGTATATGTGATATTTTATTTATGTAGGTTGTTTGTTCTGATAAACTGTAATGTGGTATATGTGGTATTATGAATATGATACGATTAATATTATTATGAAAACTTTATCACAAAATGAGAATTGTATTTTTCTGTTGTGCTGTGATATGGAGAACAATAATACATGTAAAAAAAACTTGGATTAATTATAAAAGCAGGATCATATTTGTTAATTTTGCAGAAACTTTAACAACGGTATATTTCATAACCGTTATAATATCTGGCGTGCTGTCCAGGAAAAAATAAATATCAAAACTGCGCTGCTGGGAATCGAACCGAGGACAATTATTTTTATTACAACGGTGTATTGTAAAATCCGTTGTGATAGTTAGCGCGCTTTCCAGTTTATTACAATGCCTACTAGGTCGTGGTTGTAAGTATCATATTTACAACGACAATCTATATAACAACAGCTTCGCCCGCGTCATTATATGTCATTCCCAACCGTTGTTAAATGGGTTTTTCGTAGTAGTTAATTGAAAAGACTCCAACCTATTACGAAGAGAATGAACAAGCCTTTATATGGCATAAATATCCAAGTGGAGAAAGCTCAAGCAAATCTATATACATCACATTAGATCTTATAAAGGATAGAATGAACACCCACAATATACAAAAAGTTAAAGCTCTATGGAAGTCATCAAACTAAATGAATTATAGGAACAAGTATTGAAACAAAGAGAAAAGATAGATTGGCTGAGGTTGGGAGATGGAAATAATTCTTACTTCAATGTTTCTCTAAAATCCAAGCAAAAGCATAAGAGTATGATAATGGTACACAAAGAGGATAAGAGTATGAGAATGGTGCACAAAGAGGATGACACCATACTGAGCACTCCAACAGAGATTGGGGAATACATTATAAAATTATATGGAAACCTTATGGGGAAAGCAGACTCTAATCTTGATGGCATTAACACAATGGCCATGAAGGAGGGGGCACAACTCAACAATGACCAGAGAAATTTTTTGATCAATCATGTGTCTATCCAAGAAATCGGGAAAGCTCTTAATGGTATTGGAGAACTGAAGGCCCTATGGATAGATGGTTGCCATGCAAAATTCTTTAAAGGTATCTGGAGTATTATAGAACATGATGTTACAACTACAATTATGGATTTCTTCTTGAATGAGAGAATGTATAAGGTGGTAAATAAAACAGTGGTGTTCTGGACTGGGCCGAGGTTGTCCAACAGTCGAGCAGGTGTAATACCCCAAAATTTGCTCTCCCCTTTTGGCATCATAGCATGGCATTATCATTTATCATATCATATCCATCTCATTAGCATTGCATTGCATTTAACATAGAAAAATGAAGCATGGCATCCTTCTTACCATCAGGGCATGTGGTCAGGTGGGAGATGGACAATCAAGAGATCATTCAAAGCACAAAAGGTCAATCAAGTTGGCTCTAGGCAAGCCAAGAGGTCTCTCATGTCTCATACTATCCCAATTGATCCTCCACAACCTCAAGAAGGTGAGATTCAATAGGAGATTGAAGCATTACATCCTACACTATGCAAGAAGTCCAAAAATTGAAGGAAAATCCTCAAAAGAGATAGCTCATTGATTCAAAATCATCCTCAAGTGGCATTTCTCATCCTCCTTTAAGAGGATACACAACATACTCTGAGGAATTTGGATTTGGAAGATGTGCAATTTCCTCCTAACCAGAGGGGGTCAAGATTAGGGTTTCCAATTAAATCAGGGTATCTCTGATTTTTTGGTCAAAACTTGATATCATGGTATTCTACATGTCCTTAAGTGTATGTATGTGGAAAATTACATCTCAATTGGTTTTAGAAGTGGTTCAATTGGAAGAAAGATCCAGAATCAGAGAAATTGGGGCAAAGTCAAATAATCAGAGGAAAAAGTCAACTCTTGACTTTTTGAGGCCAAATTCATAAAATTCATGTTATATGTGTCCAATGTGCAAAATTTGGTCAAGAAACTCCAAAGGAATCATGAAAAAATCAAGATGTGGAAAGTTGCCATTTTTGGGTGAAGTAGGGTTACTAAAAATAGTAAGTTTTGGCCATTTTGCATCAGAGTTTGAACCAAGGCCATTTAAAATTGAAGCACCAAATGAAAATTCCACCAGGCCACAACAAAAGGTCTTGCTTTAAGCTTCAAATCCATGTGTAGAACATCTCCATTGGATAAAAATTGAGGGAGATATGATTGATCAAAGTTTGAGCAAAGTAGGTTCAAAACTAGGTCATGACCAAGATTTTCAGGTCACGCGCGCAGTCATTTTAACAAACATGTGGTGGGCCAAATGTCCACTCATTTTTCTCATGGTTAAAGGCCTCAAATGAAAAACTTTTCAACATCAAAGTTGTTCCTTGTAGTGTCATCTTCAATACTCATGTTGGACAAAATTCCATTTGATCAAGTTATAGTGGAGATATATTGGTTCAAAGTCATGTTGATTGTGCTGAAATTTTGTGTGCCAAGTTGCCATGCCATGACTTGCTTGCCACGCCCCATAACCAGTTCCCAAACTTGTGTATTCCAAGTCATTTTTCAACCTCTTCCAAGCCTTATTTCAATTCATTTTTCATACCAAGCATGTCCTCTTACATCCCCTCTTTCAAATAAACCCATGAGCTCACCAAATCATTCACATTACATGGAATAATTCATCCTCAAATCACCCTATCTCTATTGTTCTCACTGTCACATAAAACCAGAAAAAAAAAAAGCAAGTGGAATTTATTGCTGATTGAGTTAGTTTGCGCATGCTTGATCACACTCACCAACCTTTGCTTCATTTAGCCAAACACCTTTGCATTCACCAGGTCACGTGTGTGGCTCATGCATAGAAGTGGAAAGAAGACAAACTTGTATAATAAGTTGCTTGCTGCAGCTTCATTCTCTTCATCCTCACCATAACACTCTAAGCATCACCCACACCATAAAAAACCCAAGATCAACTCGCCTCTAACTAACTAACTCAGTTAGTTAGAGTGAACTCACCCAACTCAGTCACCCAACTCACTTCCTAGCTCACTATAAAACGAAACTTCTCTTCACAAATTCATTTTCAACTTCACTTTTCATTTCCACTCTCAAGAATACTCTCACTCTCTCAATCTTCCCTAAGCTTTTTCTCTCTCTCTGTGCACGAATCATTCATCTTCATCCACCTCAATTCATCATCATCAATGGCATTGAATTGAAGGAGATTTCAGCACAGTCCTCAAGATTGCTGCAAGCATTGTTCAACATTGGATCTCCCTGCTTTCAAGACAACGAGTTATAGCATTTATTTTGCTTAGTTTGTGAAGCTTCAAGGTTGAAGGAGAAGCTAGGATCTCTGGTTTTCTGAAGAGCACTCCGAAGCCTCATCAATTTCAGGTTTATTTCACTCAATTTTAATGCATTGTATTCTTGTGATTTAAGTTTGTTTTATGATGTTTGGAGCTTATTAGGAGCTATGCGTGAGTTCTGTCTAGTTGATAGGCTCTTTAGGAGTTTAGATGTGATTTTAGGGCAATTTGTTTTGGATCGGTTTGTGTTATACGTGTATGTTATGTGAAAAATAGTGTTGGATTCATGATGTACATGAGCTCAGCTTTCGATTGATGTATGTGTTATGCATTTCTGGAGGAATTGGAGTTTGCAGGTGGTGGCTGTTGGCCGGAGAAGGTGACCGGAGGTCCTCTCCGGCCGGTGACTGTTAGAGCTAGGGTTTTTGCTATGTTTTAATCCTGTCCGTTGTTTTTTTCTCATCGTGTGGCTAAGAGCATGACAACGCATTAAAACGCATGTGCAAGGCATGTGCCATTTTTCTGATTTCAATTAAACATGGTGTGGTGTGGTGTATGGTATGGAACGTGGACATGCGTGTGTGAGCGTTTGATCTGATTACTTTGACTGTGTGTATGACTTGACTTCATCCAATGGTTGTAATGGTTTTGACTTGTGTTGACTGGGAGTGTATGGTTGTTATGGTGCTATGCGTGCTTAATGGACTTAGTCAGATTTGATATCCACACCCCCATGCCTTAAGCCCAAACCATTCTTGAACTGAGTAATTGCTATGCTTGCACCCCCTTTCTTTATTTCCATTTTATTTAATTTTTCATTTTTATACACGTTTGCTTTTTAATTTTTAAAAATATCAAACATCATCATAAAATTCCACAAAAATTCATGAGCATCATTAAAACATTTAGAAAATTTTTCATGATTTTATTTTCTGATTTTATGACCTTTTTACCCCTGGTCCATAATTTTCTTTGAATTTCCATTTAGATGCATTCTAAGCATGATACATGAATTTGTTTAATTTTGTTCTTGCTCATTACAAACTGTTTTGACATGATCCTTTTTGCATTGATTCACTAATACATTGAAGCATGTTAGATGATTTTTGTTTGGTTTTTTGGATCACTTTATGACATGTTTGATGCTTATCTTTGCACCACTTTGCATGATATTTCAACTTGACCTAATTGCTTTGTTTGAAGTCATTTTGCTTTGAATTTTGATATGCTATTTTGATATGTGATTCATCTCTGATTAGTGAACTCCAATACCATGTTTTCATAATTTTCATGAGGCCATTTGATTTTTGTTTGATGCATTTCATTTAAAGCATTATAACATGTCATATCATTGTAATCTTTGGTGCATGTTTTCTTTTGTGTATACTTGCATGATCATTTGCATATTTGGTGAACCATTCACTTGACATTATAGGTCATTGGTACATATTATATGTCATCCTTGCATGTTGACTTTCATTTAAACCTTGTGCACCTTTAACATGTTGTGTTTGTACTTGTGTTCTCTTTTGAACTTCCATTTCAATTCTACTTCTTCTATCACTTCTTAAATGTTTTGATGTTTACTTCATAAATACTTGTGAGATGTTGGTGAATCATTTTTCATTTCATGTCAATTCTGGTTGTTGATGTACATGTTCCATTTATGCATGTCCTTTTCATTTCTTTCCATCTTTCATCTATCCCTTCTTCTTGTAACATGTTTAAATGCTAATGGGTGATGATTATTGCTTATTCACTTGCACTTGTATGATAATGACCATTTGTTCCCATATGATGTACATTCTGGTTGTGGCCCTAAGATTTGTTTTCTCATTTAATTCTTTTGAGTTTTATGATGCATTACATGTTCTTTTACTTCTTATACTTCTTATACATGTTTACTAACCATGTAGGGGCTTTGGTAAGTTTCAATTGAGTGTGGATAAGGAATCCACATTCAACTTCTATCCTTTCTCTTTTACAATTCCATTTTGTGTTTTGTTAAGTACTTATGTGCTTTCTTTTAATAACTCATCACTTTCCCCTTGTGAGTTACAATTCATCTTCTACTTTAGAAGTGAATTGTTTAATTCTTTCTTTCTTTAGACTTTAGGTTGAAACCTCACAAACCTTTAGGATCACTCCCTTTAATCTTCAATTAGGATTGAGTCTTAGTCCATATAGGTTTTACCTTTTCTCCTCTCTTGAGTCTCTTTTCTCATCTCAAAGAAAATTCAAAACATATAATAAAGGTAGGCATTTATTGCATTTAGGCCTTTCATATAAAGAAAAGATTATAAGGGGTCTTCTCTTGTAATCTTAGAATGTGTAGCATATAGCCCATCTTGGGTCAATGTGTTAAACATTTGATCTTGTATGAGGGACTTAAATGCAATACTTGTTGAAGGTGCAAATAATAAAAAAAAACTTCTTCATTTCTTAATCAACAAAAACACTTAATAAACACAAGTATGCTAGTGTGTTTGAACCTTGACAATTGAAACTAAGTGTGGGGGTCTTCTTCATATTTAGTGTACTTTCTTACTCATTCCATCTGGGAATGTGAGAAGGTACACATTCCAAGGACTAAGATTTGGATACACTATCATATGCAAACAAATAACAAAACACTTCTTTCTAAAAGACAAAAACAAACAATAACGTCTTTCCTTCGGGAATTCTTTTCTCACCTCATTCACTCTTAGCGTACGAACGCGCTTCTACTCGTTCTCTTGCAAGACGGTAACGCACTCGGACCAGCGAGCCTGCAACACCTGAGCTAGAACGTTAGCCGTTCCTTAAAAAACACAAATAATCTTTCCCTTAGGTGAGGGGAACTACGTCGCTCTGATTCTCATGCTCCCGATGAGATACGTAGGCAGTGGGGTAGGGCCCATGCGAGCACTTCTTTTATTTTCCCTACATTTGTTTCTCTTTCTCTTTCCCTTCCTTTTCCAGTTCCTTTTTTTTTCCAGCATTCTTTTCTTACACCCTTTGATTGAAGCAGCAAGCGTGGATCCCATCGGGTACGATGGACGCGAGGGGGTGCTAATACCTTCCTCTCGCGTAACCGACTCCCGAACTCAGTTCTTTTGGTCGCAAGACCATGTCCTTTCCTTCCTTCAGGTTTATGCGGTGTTTCCTTTCCCTCTCTTGGGATAAATACACATTGCTGGCGACTCTGTTTTGGTGCCACTTTCGCGTTTGTACTTGGATGAAAATCCTGGGAGGACAGCTGGCGACTCTGCTGGGGACGAGAACCCAGAATCTCTGGTTTCCTTAGCGAGTCAATCCTAGCGCTTGTCTGCTTTTCTTTCATTGGGTGTTTACTGTTGTGCTATATGTTGTTGTTTATTTATTTTACTGTATTTACCGCATTTTAGCATTACATATCATATATTATATTGTGTTGCACTGTTTTGTCTGTTTGGCGGGATGGGTGTTCTGAGAGATAAGCTCACTACCAAGGCTTGAGTACATACATAGGTATTAGAGTGGATAGTCATGACGCTTGCGTGGTGGTGACCACGTATTGTTGTTCATGAGACCCACAACCAGACGAGGTTCTATCAGGAGCTTTCTGCTACTGCATGTTATGCAGGCCAGTGGTTATTCTCTTGAGGAACTGTCGACTCTGGTGACCATTCCCGAGGACTCAGTTGCGGCACTCCTCCCGAGTTGTGACAGTGGCAGACCACATTCCGTGGCAAACCCATTGCACATTCTCGATCCGAGGACCCAATGCTGGGAACTTGCTATAGGACATCCCTTTTTGAAAGAGAATCAGCGGAGGCACTCCTCGATTGGCGATAGTACTGTACCCTGAGGGATGAATGTACTATTGCTTCTCGACCTCAGTGCCAGAAGCCGAGGACCTTTTGTTTTGGAGAATCAGTTGAGGCCTCCTCGATTGATGATGATGCCAAACCAGAAATGGTGAACGTATCATCATTTCTCGACCTGAGAGCCCGGGATACTGAACATCCTAGTACCCACATGTGAGAAGGGCGGGTTGTTTACAGGTTTGCAGGTAACCATGACCTCCTACATACCCGGTTTTCTATCATCATTGCACAAAAAGGAAGTTTCATCCTATTGTATTCAGATGGTTCTTATCTATGGTTCTATATTAGTCTCAGAGCTACACTGACACCGTTCACAGTTCAGCACAGACACCTGATTACCTGGTCACATTGCCCTTTGCATTGCATTATCATATCCTGACATACATGTTTATTCATTTCCAGGTGCATATATTACCCTTGATTCCAGTCATCAGGTCCCTGCAAAGATGAACACTAAAGAGAGGAAGAATATCATCAGCTATAAGTTCCTTACGCCTACTTTGGGCCCTATTGTTATGCTGAAGGGAATGGCGAGTCCTGCAGTACGAGAAGCTTTTGAAGAGAAGTATGGGTGGATTTTATCTATGGTCCGAAATGTCAGTGATTATGAAGCCAGAGGTCTCCATACGTTGATGCAGTTCTATGATCCGCCTCTGAGATGTTTTGTATTTCCAGACTATGTGTTGGTTCCTACCTTGGAGGAGTATTCCAACCTGTTGGGGATTGCTATCAAGGAGGAGCCCCCTTTCTTTGGATCGGTGGGGGATCTTGACTTTGGGAAGGTGGCTGGTGCTCTTTATTTGAGCAAATCAGAGTTAGACGCCAATGTTTCCAATAAAGGAAAGATTCGTGGTTACAAGCTGGAATATCTGATTAAGAAGGCCCAGGAAGCAGCTAAAGGCGAGAATTGGCTTGCTTTTAATGCTTTACTAGCCCTTTGTATATACGGCATAGTGTTGTTTCCCAACGAGCCGGATTTCATTGATACGGACGCTATACGAATATTCCTGATGAAGAACCCGGTGCCAACGCTACTGGGAGATCTTCACTACTCGTTGTACAACCGAAACGAAAAGAAAAGAGGAGGGATAATTCGTTGTTGTGCACCTTTGTTCTATAAGTGGTTTGCAGGCCGTTTACCACAATCAGGGGCTTTTGTGGATTCCAAAGATTCTCTAGAGTGGAAACAGCGTTTAATGGGATTGGTGGCCAAGGACATCGTATGGGTAGATCATGGGCTGATTGGCAAGAATATTATCCACAGCTGTGGTAAGTTCCCTAACGTTCCACTGATAGGAAGACTGGGTGGGATTAACTACAATCCTTCTTTGGCCATTCGACAATTTGGGTATGCCCTGACAGGTCCGCCTATTAAGAGAGATGTGGAGGAGTCCCTCTATTTTCATACATCAGATGGGTGGGAAGCAGCACAGAAAGCTTCTGAAAGCTGGGGTAGCGTACTGAAAAAGGGGAAAGTTACTCTAGGAAAGCCTAACAACCGGGTTTATCCAGCATATGAAGAGTGGGTGAAGAAAAGAGTTGAAGATTTTCTCTTGCCTTTTGGTAAGGCACCCCTTTTGTATCCGGAGAATGAGAAAGCAAGAAGCACTGCTACTGTGGAAGAAGTTGACAAGTTGCAAGCCTTGGTGGAAAAGCTCCAAGGAGAGAATTCCGAGTTGAGTAGCCGTCTTCAGAATGCTCTACATGTCAACAAAGAGCTGGAGCGGAAAGCCCAAGATGCTGAACAAATCCTAACTGCAAAAGAAAAAGACTTTGCTGGAAGAGCCCAACATTTCTGGAAGATTAGTAAAGGTGCTGATGATGCTACTCAAGCCCACAAGCAAACCAAACAGGCGTTAGCACAGACCAAAGAAAAGTTAACAAAGTTTCAGCACGCTTGGGACGAAGTTAGGATAGAGAATGCTGAATTACAGGAACAGTTGCAGATTAAGGACGAAGAGCTTGAAAAGGCGCATGAGCAGAGGAGAAAGTATCGGGAAAGCCTCGGTAAGAGTCAAGAACAGCTAGAAGAAGCTAGAGGTGAGCTGAGGAATACCAAGAAAGAGCTTGAAGAAGTCATGATAGAAAGGGAGATACTCAAGACGCAAGCCGGCATAAAGAGACACAAAGGAGTGTGTGATGACGAGGCTCTGATGCTGCATATGGGTTCTTTAAATGAAGCTCTTGAGAAAAGGGATGTCTTGATCAAAGAGATGATTGAAAAGCCGAATCACCAGCGTACCCGTATACTTTTTGAGGAGATCAAATACTCAAGTGATAAGCTGAAGGGTGTGGAATTGTCAGACTGATGTTCTTTTCCTTATATTTTGTTGTTAATGGTTACCATCAGGCTTGTTGATGGATCCATTTTTCCTTGTATTGCATTTGCGGTTGAACCTTTCTTAAATGTACTTGAATACTTCGTTGAATGAGTGTGAGCAGTTTTATTCAGAATTATTCCTTATCAGATAGCTGCACACAAGCACATGACCACGACACGTCTCTTTATATCACAATTTCTGGTCTTCAGATTTCTGTGGTTGGATTGGAATCAGGGTATAAAGCACCTCGGAAATGACAAACATGGCATTGCATGGCATTGCATATCATTTTGCATTTTTGTTACTTGCTTTTCAGGTACTCGTTGCAGGGACTCTAACCTTTATTTGGTTTCAGGCAGTATAGCGGAGAGTCATATTCACCGATATTCGACGCGAAGGAATCAAGTAAGAATCATGGATCAAGTGCAAAGTGATTTGGCTGAAATGAGGGCGCGTATGGACCAGTTCATGACCCTCATGACTGGCATGGCGCAAAATCAGGAGAGATTGAGGCTTCTGGTAGAGCGTCCAGACAATGGGCCCGAAGGTGATCAGCATGACAATTCACAGGGACATGGCATTCCTCCTCCCGGTGGCAACCCTCCTCCTGGTGGTAACAATCGGGGTAATGGAAATGGTAGGCATGCTGGTGTTACTCTTGAAGATACTCTGGAAGACCAATTTACTCTACTAGATGCTGATGTGGGTAATCAAGGTGATCGAAGGTATGAGGAGTTAGCAGAGAAGATCAGGGCCATAGAATGCAAGAACTCTATGGGTATTGATGTTACCAGCTTGGGGCTGGTCTCAGGAGTCAGAATTCCCCCTAAATTCAAGCCTCCCACTTTTGATAAGTATCACGGCAATGCGTGTCCCCAAACGCATCTTCAAGCTTACTTTGGGAAGATTTCAGCCCATACGGATGACGAGAAGCTATGGATGCACTATTTTCAGGACAGTCTGGCTGGGGCGTCCTTGACCTGGTACATGAAGTTGAATAGAGCTGCTGTGAAGAATTGGAAAGATCTGGCAGAAGCGTTCCTGAAGCAATACCAGTATAATATTGACATGGCGCCCAACCACACCCAATTGCAGGGATTGTCCCAGAATGCCAAGGAGAGTTTCAAAGAATATGCACAGAGGTGGAGGGAAATGGCTGCCCAGGTCCAACCTCCCTTGTCAGACAGAGAAATGGCAGATATGTTCATGGGCACCTTGCAAGGGGCCTATCTTGACAGATTAGCTGCTTGTCCGTCAACTGGATTTGCTGATATTGTGATTGCGGGAGAAAGAATAGAAAGTCTGTTAAAGCTTGGAAAGATCCAGGATGTGAGTGGGGCTGGCTCTTCGGGGACGAAGAAACCGTTTGCTAGTAACCAGAAAAGAAGAGAAGGTGATACGAATGCTGTGTTTAGAGGACGAGGCAGAGGGCGTTCTCGAGCTTATTATCAGGTAGATGCTGTAACAATCCCCACGCCGTCTGTTCAGAAACAACAACCCCAACAACAAGTTCAACAGCAACAACCTTTTTCCAGCAAAGGTCTAGACAGAGGGATCGTAAGATGGATCCTCTCCCTATGACTTATGCCGCGCTGTTGCCCCGGCTACTCGAGTTAAAGTTGGTAGAACTCCGTACTATGAAAGCTCCGGTTGCTGGAAACCTGCCACCTAACTTCGATGCTAATGCTCGTTGTGAGTTCCACTCAGGTGCTCAGGGGCACTCCATTGAAAAATGCTGGGCTTTCCATCATAAAGTACAAGATTTGATTGATGCTAAAGCCATCAATTTCTCTCCCGCTCCTAATATTACTCAGCATCCCATGCCTGATCATAGTGCAGCAAATGTGTACGCTATTGAAGATGGGAGGAGATTGAATTTGGTGTTAGACGTTCATCAAGTGAAAACTTCTTTGTTGGTTGTAAAAAATCGTTTATTGAAGGGACAGGTGTTCCCGGGCTGTAATCAAGATTGCTCTGAGTGTATGAATCAGGAGAACGGCTGTGATAAGTTGAACATGGGTTTACAGAATCTGATCGATGAAGGATGTCTACAGTTCGACAGAGTCGTGAAAGACACTGATGAGATATCAACCGTGACCATCTATTACACTCCCGCTGAGATTCAAATGCCGGTCAATGCAGTTCCCGTGGCGAGTGTTGCGCCAGAAGGGCCCAGTCCTGTCACTATCACGGTGCCAGGACCAATTCCGTTCACGTCTACGAAGGCTATCCCATGGCACTATGGGGCAGATGTATATTACGAAGGTAAAAAGCAGGAAGTTGAGCCGTCAGTCAGCCCAAATATTGATAATGTATGGGGTGTAGGGGGCTTTACAAGGAGTGGAAGGTTGTTCGCTCCCCAAACCTTGAGAAGTGATAAAGAGGCAGAAGCTGCAGCAAAGGCTAAGGGTAAACAGGTGGTTGAAAGTGCGCCTACACTTGAAGCAGAGACAAAGATTACTTTTGATAAGGAAATGGAAGAATTTATGAAGATAATCAAGAAAAGCGATTATAAGATTGTGGACCAACTGAATCAGACCCCTTCAAAGATTTCAATCTTGTCACTATTGATGTGCTCTGATGCGCATCGGCAGGCGTTGTTGAAAGTGTTGAAGAGTGCATACGTGCCACAGGAAATTACTGTTAATCAGCTCGAGGGCGTAATCTCCAATGTTAATGTTAGCCATGGCTTGGGCTTTACAAGTAGAGATCTGACTATTGAAGGAAGAAACCACAATAAGGCTTTGCATATCACGATGGAGTGTAAGGGCGCAGTGTTATCTCATGTACTGGTAGACACTGGTTCATCACTCAATGTCTTGCCCAAGAAGGCATTAATGAAGCTGGAAGTTGATGGTTTGATCTTAAGGCCTAGTGAATTGGTGGTCAGAGCATTCGATGGGACCAGACGATCTGTGTTTGGTGAGGTGGAATTGCCCGTACAAATTGGACCACAGGTATTCAAATCCACGTTCCATGTAATGGACATACAACCTGCATATAGCTGCCTATTGGGACGCCCTTGGATTCACGGAGCCGGGGCTGTTACTTCTACTCTACATCAAAAGCTGAAGTATGAGTTTGAAGGGCAGGTTGTGACGGTGTGTGGGGAAGAAGACATCTTTGTGAGTCACTTGTCCACGTTCAAGTACATTGAAATGGATGGGGAAATTCATGAGATGCTGTGCCAATCATTTGAAGCAGTCAACATTGACGATGCACCTGAGTCTTCTTCTGTACCAGTTGGGGCTGGTACCTCCATTTCATCTTACAAACAAGCTGTCGAAGTCGTCAGGGCAGGCAACGCCCAAGGTTGGGGCAGGTTGATAGAGACCCCAGTGAAGGAAGACAAATTTGGTATTGGTTATCATCCCTCTACAACTTCAGATGCGGGGAGCAGGGGACCCATTACTTTCAATAGTGGGGGAATTATCTACACGGACCAGTCTTGTGCAGCCACAGAGGATAGTGTTGACAGTGATTGTGACCTGGACAACTGGGTACGCCCTCATGTTCCGGGACAACAAGTGCAGAACTGGTTCGTTGAAGAAGTCATCCGGGTTACTCTTCAGACAGAGTAATTTTTCTTTGTTTTTTCTAACCATAATGCATGTCAAAATCTTGCGCTCTGCCCAAGGCGTATAGATTCATTTGTAGGGCCACCATGGTTTCATTTGCAATGTTTAATCATTAATAAAGGACGTTTTGCAATCAAATTTTGTTCTCTGTCTTTCAGTTTTTATTTTTGCACAAAAAAAAATAAAATGGCAATGTTTCATTTTCTTTTGTTTTGCTTAAAAATAAATTCTAAAATAAGGCATGAACCCGTTCATGCAGACTTGATCCTCCGGATACCACTGATAACGATTTTGATATGACTATGTATGACTTTGACAATCCGATTTATCAAGCCGAAGAAGGGGATGAGAAAGATTGTGAACTCCCTGAAGAATTGGCCAGATTGTTGAAACAAGAGGAAAGGGTCATCCAGCCTCATCAGGAGACTGTAGAAATCATCAATATTGGTACCAAGGACGCCAAGAAAGAGATCAGGATTGGTGCCAGCTTGCAAGCAGATGTGAAGCAAACTTTGACGGAAATGTTGCGCGAGTATGTTGACATTTTCGCCTGGTCGTATCAAGACATGCCGGGGTTGGATACGGATATTGTCGTGCACAGGCTGCCATTAAGAGAAGAATGTCCGCCAGTCAAGCAGAAACTTCGTCGGACTCACCCCGACATGGCTTTAAAGATTAAGGAGGAAGTCCAGAAGCAGTGGGATGCTGGTTTTCTTGCTGTGACAAAGTATCCTCCGTGGGTAGCCAACATCGTGCCAGTACCGAAGAAAGATGGAAAAGTGAGAATGTGTGTGGATTATCGAGATCTTAATAAAGCTAGCCCGAAAGATGATTTTCCACTACCTCATATTGATGTGCTGGTCGATAACACAACTCAATTTTCAGTGTTCTCCTTTATGGATGGGTTCTCCGGGTACAACCAGATCAAGATGGCACCTGAAGATATGGAGAAGACCACGTTCATTACTCCGTGGGGTACATATTGTTATAAAGTAATGCCTTTTGGGTTGAAAAACGCAGGGGCAACGTACCAGCGGGCGATGGTGACATTGTTTCATGACTTGATTCATAAGGAGATCGAATGTTATGTAGATGATATGATTGCCAAGTCGAGAACAGAAGAGGAACATCTGGTTAACCTGAAAAAGCTGTTTGAAAGGTTGAGAAAGTTTTGTCTGAGATTAAATCCAAACAAGTGCACGTTTGGGGTGCGTTCTGGAAAGTTGTTAGGTTTCATTGTGAGTGAAAGAGGAATCGAGGTTGATCCTGCCAAGGTGAAAGCAATACAAGAAATGCCTGAACCGAGAACAGAAAAAGAGGTTCGTGGTTTCTTGGGTAGATTGAACTACATTGCAAGGTTCATATCTCACCTAACAGCCACGTGTGAACCAATATTTAAATTGTTAAGGAAAGATCAAACGGTCAGGTGGAATGACGATTGCCAATTGGCATTCGATAGGATAAAAGAATACTTGCAGGAACCTCCGATTCTAATGCCTCCAGTTGAAGGGAGACCGCTGATAATGTATCTGACAGTGCTTGAAGGTTCCATGGGTTGTGTTCTCGGTCAACATGACGAGACAGGTAGGAAGGAGCATGCTATTTACTACCTGAGCAAAAAGTTCAATGATTGTGAGTCCCGATACTCAATGCTTGAAAAGACATGCTATGCGCTTGCATGGGCCGCTAAGCGATTGAGGCAATATATGGTTAGGCACACAACCTTGTTGATTTCAAAAATGGATCTTATCAAGTACATTTTCGAGAAACCAGCATTGACAGGCAGAGTTGCACGGTGGCAAATGGTCTTGACAGAGTATGACATTCAGTACACTTCACAAAAGGCCATCAAAGGAAGTATCTTGTCCGACTATCTTGCGCAACAGCCGATTGATGATTACCAACCCATGAAATTTGACTTCCCTGATGAGGACATCATGTTTCTCAAAGCTAAAGACTGCGAGGAACCACTTCCGGAGGAGGGGCCAGACCCTGAATCCAAATGGAGTCTGATGTTTGATGGGGCTGTCAATATGAATGGGTGCGGAGTTGGAGCGGTTCTTATCACGCCGGAAGGTGTTCATGTGCCTTTCACTTCTCGAATAACTTTCGGATGCACCAATAATGAAGCAGAGTACGAAGCTTGTATAATGGGGATCGAGGAGGCGATTAATCTACGGATTAAGACCCTTGATATATTTGGTGATTCAGCTTTGGTAATCAATCAAGTGAAGGGGAGTTGGTACACGCACCAAACAAATCTAGTGCCGTACAGAGATTATACAAGGAGATTGCTGACGTTTTTCACAACAGTGAAACTGTACCACATTCCTCGAGATGAGAATAGGTTTGCTGATGCCTTGGCCACTTTGTCTTCCATGATCAAAGTGCAAGGATGGAACCATGTACCTAAGATTGAGGTATCCCGCCTTGACAGACCAGCATTTGTGTTTGCGGACGATGCAACGTCTGATGACAAGCCATGGTTTCATGACATTAAGTGTTTCTTGAAAAGTCAAGAGTACCCGTCCGGGGCATCGTCCAAAGACAGGAAGACGTTGAGAAGGTTAGCTGGTAGTTTCTTCTTGAATAAAGATGGCGTGCTGTATAAAAGAAATTTTGACACGGTCCTGCTTAGATGTGTGGATAGACATGAAGCGGACTTGTTGATGATTGAAGTGCACGAAGGCTCTTTCGGTACCCATGCCGGAGGGCAGGCAATGGCTAAAAAGTTGTTAAGGTCGGGATATTATTGGTTGACTATGGAGTCAGATTGTTGCAAATATGCCCGCAAATGCCATAAATTCCATATCTATGCAGACAAGGTGCATGTGCCTCCAAATCCGTTGAGTATCATGTCGTCGCCTTGGCCGTTTGCCATGTGGGGCATTGATATGATCGGAAAGATTGAGCCTACAGCTTCCAATGGTCATCATTTCATCTTGGTGGCAATTGATTACTTCACCAAATGGGTTGAAGCCGCATCCTATGCCAATGTTACAAAACAAGTGGTCGCTCGTTTCTTAAAACGGGATATCATTTGCAGATATGGAGTTCCCGAAAGAATCATTACTGATAATGGTTCTAATTTGAACAATAAGATGATGGCTGAGTTATGCCGGGACTTCAAAATCGAACATCACAATTCTTCTCCGTACCGCCCAAAGATGAATGGCGCGGTCGAAGCGGCCAACAAAAATATCAAGAAGATTGTGCAGAAGATGGTTGTCACGTACAAAGATTGGCATGAGATATTACCATTTGCTTTGCATGGGTATCGAACGTCGGTACGCACGTCAACTGGGGCAACCCCATTCTCACTTGTATATGGTATGGAGGCAGTACTACCAGTTGAAGTGGAGATTCCGTCCCTCAGAGTCATGATGGATGTTAAGCTAGATGAGGCTGAATGGGTACGAGCCAGATTTGATCAGTTGAGCCTTATTGAGGAAAAGCGATTGGCGGCTGTATGCCATGGGCAACTATATCAGCGCAGAATGAAACAGGCATTTGACCAGAAGGTGCGTCCTCGGGTTTATAAAGTCGGAGATGTGGTACTCAAAAGGATCCTTCCTCCCAATACAGATCACAGGGGCAAGTGGACTCCCAACTATGAAGGTCCATTCGTGGTTAAAAAGGTCTTTTCAGGCGGAGCCTTATTGCTTACAACCATGGATGGCGAAGACTTTTCATCCCCTGTCAACTCGGACGTAGTCAAAAAATACTTCGCATGAATAAGACCCGCTGGATAATAAAAATAAAAAAAATCCAGGCAAAAAAGGGCATCCCGGCGAACCAAAAACAGAATAAGGTTCGGGCAAAAATTAGGGATATAATTGAAAAAATTTGTACACCCGGTAAGTTGAAAACCCGAAAGGGCAACTTAGGCAAAAAAGGGTATCCTGGTGGATCGAAAACCTGAAAGGGCGGTCCACACAAAAGAGGGATTTAAGCGAATGACTATGGTCTGAGTTATCTATCCCCCATTACCGTTTGAACAACTGACGTTCTGAAGGATAGGAATCGGTCTGATCATTCCTCAGAAGGAAAGGTCGGGGAGTTTTGAAGACATACTGGTCATAACAGAATGGAAACTCAGTGGAATTCCGTTTTCACATTGCCATTAGGATAGTTTCTTTTCTCAATTTTCAGCGATCACCTCTTTCCAGGGATTGCTTTCGGATGTAATTGCCTATTCTGGGCTCTCAGTCAATAAATTGAATTTCAATAAAAAGCTTTCTATTTTTGTTTTATTGCTTTGTTTGCAAAAACGTCCTAATTTTTGATAAAACATTGCATTTGAAAACATGGCAGCCTTGCAATAACATGCGCAGAAAAAAAAAAAACATTTGAAATTACCTTGAATGTTGAATATTCCCGGATGGTGGATTCTAGCCACGCAATATTCGGGGCACGTGGGCATATTCTTTTGTTGCAGGTAGCAGGTGCAGATGATTTTTAGCACAAGACCAGCAATAAATCACCCCACGCAAAAGACTGGGGCAATTATGGGTAAGGAGATCGGCGTTCATCGTTCGGTCGACGATTGTTCATAACGGGTCGATATCAGTGAATTAAGTTCAACTGGGTACCGTTGCATCTTATTAAGTCGGTTCTCTTATTCAGTCCTTCCAACAGCTACAAGCTTTTCTATGTCGATAACGGTCACAGGTTCCCCAAAAGAGGGGTCTCGTCGACACCGAAACTGATGGTCATTATCCCCAGCGAAGTCACAAGAGTTTGAAGAGGCTAGATCTTCTGTAAAATCCTCTTATGACATCCTCTTCGGGGACGAATTGTTGTTTTGTCCAAGCATGGGGCATGATTGTTTCCCCAGCATGAAGTGTTGGTCATCCCCAGTAGAGTTTGAGGACAGTTGGCCTTCTGTAAAATCCTCTCAAAAGGCTTTCCCCAGCACGAGACGTTTTAAAGCAGTTTCCGCCAGCAGAGTTTGTTATAAACCCGTCATCCCTAACGGAATTGTCTAAAGGGAAGCTCGCCTAACATGGGGCATTGTGGTACTTATCCTAAGCTTGACAGTCATATTCTTCAGCAGAATACTGTGGATTTGCTTTGGGTTTCCCCAACAGATCTCTAAGGACTCTTTCCTAGCAAGTTGCAGTGGAATGTTCTAACCAGGATTTGCATATCCCTGGCAGAGTAGCCCTGATACCCAGCAAGATCGTATCTCTGGTCATGGTATCCCCACAGAGGTCAGCATCGAATCTCGTTAGCAACTCCCAGCTGAGTTGTTGTTCTTCCCGCAGAGGTTTATCAGATCGACAGAATCTATTCCTCAACAAGGATGGTACAGCCTTTCCCCAGCCGGGTCAGAAGGTGGATAACCCCTATAAAGGGTCTTGGATTGGATAGATCCTCAAGCAGAGTTTTTTATGACTCTTCCTCCCTAGCAAGACGCCATGCAAAGAAATTCTCATCCCCAGCGGAATCGCTGTGACCAGAATTCATTCCCCTAACAGATGAAGTGATTCCTGGCAGATTTATTATTCTTCAAGTCCAATTTATTTTTGGCAAGCTTGACAATTTGAAGCAGACGGATTGTTCATTCATTCTCCAGTGGAGAGGTTATCCTTTCAGGAGTCTCCAAAGTCAAATCATTGGTCTTTGCTCCTCAGCAGAGTCAGCAGAGATGTCTGACACAGATGCAGAGAGTAATACAATTTTACAAATTCTAAAAGCCCAACAGTGGATTGGCAAAAGTCCGTCTTCGGGTGGCAAAAGTCCAACAGTGGATTGGCGAAAGGTCCATCTAAGGGTGGCATATTCTAAAAGTCCAACAGTGGATTGGCAAAAGTCCGTCTTCGGGTGGCAAAAGTCCAACAGTGGATTGGCGAAAGGTCCATCTAAGGGTGGCATATTCTAAAAGTCCAACAGTGGATTGGCAAAAGTCCATCTTCGGGTGGCAAAGCAGCTAAAAGTCCAACAGTGGATTGGCAAAAGTCCGTCTTCGGGTGGCAAAAGTCCAACAGTGGATTGGCAAAAGTCCGTCTTCGGGTGGCAAAAGTCCAACAGTGGATTGGCGAAAGGTCCATCTAAGGGTGGCATATTCTAAAAGTCCAACAGTGGATTGGCAAAAGTCCATCTTCGGGTGGCAAAAGTCCAACAGTGGATTGGCAAAAGTCCATCTTCGGGTGGCACGAAGCTGCAAAGTCCACCAGTAGTGTGGCAGGCCAGTAGTCGTCTGGAATTGCATAAAAGACATTATTAAAGTCCACCAGTAGTGTGGCAAGCCAGTAGTCGTCTGGCGTCGTTCAAAAAGACATTTCTAAAGTCCACCAGTAGCGTGGCAGGCCAGTAGTCGTCTGGAATTGCATAAAAGACATTATTAAAGTCCACCAGTAGTGTGGCAAGCCAGTAGTCGTCTGGCGTCGTTCAAAAAGACATTTCTAAAGTCCACCAGTAGCGTGGCAGGCCAGTAGTCGTCTGGAATTGCATAAAAGACATTATTAAAGTCCACCAGCAGTGTGGCAAGCCAGTAGTCGTCTGGCGTCATTCAAAAGACAGATCTCTCCGACGTTTCATCGAAGATTCAATCCAGCAGTCTCGTTGGGTTTATATCCCTTTTATTCTTCGTCATCCAGAGCAAATTTTTGGTTATATTTGGTATTCAATCACTATATACCTTGAAAGTCCGAAAGCAATTGCTTTCAGGCATTCAGGTCTACAGCGCTTGAATAGGGGCAGCTGTAATACCCCAAAATTTGCTCTCCCCTTTTGGCATCATAGCATGGCATTATCATTTATCATATCATATCCATCTCATTAGCATTGCATTGCATTTAACATAGAAAAATGAAGCATGGCATCCTTCTTACCATCAGGGCATGTGGTCAGGTGGGAGATGGACAATCAAGAGATCATTCAAAGCACAAAAGGTCAATCAAGTTGGCTCTAGGCAAGCCAAGAGGTCTCTCATGTCTCATACTATCCCAATTGATCCTCCACAACCTCAAGAAGGTGAGATTCAATAGGAGATTGAAGCATTACATCCTACACTATGCAAGAAGTCCAAAAATTGAAGGAAAATCCTCAAAAGAGATAGCTCATTGATTCAAAATCATCCTCAAGTGGCATTTCTCATCCTCCTTTAAGAGGATACACAACATACTCTGAGGAATTTGGATTTGGAAGATGTGCAATTTCCTCCTAACCAGAGGGGGTCAAGATTAGGGTTTCCAATTAAATCAGGGTATCTCTGATTTTTTGGTCAAAACTTGATATCATGGTATTCTACATGTCCTTAAGTGTATGTATGTGGAAAATTACATCTCAATTGGTTTTAGAAGTGGTTCAATTGGAAGAAAGATCCAGAATCAGAGAAATTGGGGCAAAGTCAAATAATCAGAGGAAAAAGTCAACTCTTGACTTTTTGAGGCCAAATTCATAAAATTCATGTTATATGTGTCCAATGTGCAAAATTTGGTCAAGAAACTCCAAAGGAATCATGAAAAAATCAAGATGTGGAAAGTTGCCATTTTTGGGTGAAGTAGGGTTACTAAAAATAGTAAGTTTTGGCCATTTTGCATCAGAGTTTGAACCAAGGCCATTTAAAATTGAAGCACCAAATGAAAATTCCACCAGGCCACAACAAAAGGTCTTGCTTTAAGCTTCAAATCCATGTGTAGAACATCTCCATTGGATAAAAATTGAGGGAGATATGATTGATCAAAGTTTGAGCAAAGTAGGTTCAAAACTAGGTCATGACCAAGATTTTCAGGTCACGCGCGCAGTCATTTTAACAAACATGTGGTGGGCCAAATGTCCACTCATTTTTCTCATGGTTAAAGGCCTCAAATGAAAAACTTTTCAACATCAAAGTTGTTCCTTGTAGTGTCATCTTCAATACTCATGTTGGACAAAATTCCATTTGATCAAGTTATAGTGGAGATATATTGGTTCAAAGTCATGTTGATTGTGCTGAAATTTTGTGTGCCAAGTTGCCATGCCATGACTTGCTTGCCACGCCCCATAACCAGTTCCCAAACTTGTGTATTCCAAGTCATTTTTCAACCTCTTCCAAGCCTTATTTCAATTCATTTTTCATACCAAGCATGTCCTCTTACATCCCCTCTTTCAAATAAACCCATGAGCTCACCAAATCATTCACATTACATGGAATAATTCATCCTCAAATCACCCTATCTCTATTGTTCTCACTGTCACATAAAACCAGAAAAAAAAAGCAAGTGGAATTTATTGCTGATTGAGTTAGTTTGCGCATGCTTGATCACACTCACCAACCTTTGCTTCATTTAGCCAAACACCTTTGCATTCACCAGGTCACGTGTGTGGCTCATGCATAGAAGTGGAAAGAAGACAAACTTGTATAACAAGTTGCTTGCTGCAGCTTCATTCTCTTCATCCTCACCATAACACTCTAAGCATCACCCACACCATAAAAAACCCAAGATCAACTCGCCTCTAACTAACTAACTCAGTTAGTTAGAGTGAACTCACCCAACTCAGCCACCCAACTCACTTCCTAGCTCACTATAAAACGAAACTTCTCTTCACAAATTCATTTTCAACTTCACTTTTCATTTCCACTCTCAAGAATACTCTCACTCTCTCAATCTTCCCTAAGCTTTTTCTCTCTCTCTGTGCACGAATCATTCATCTTCATCCACCTCAATTCATCATCATCAATGGCATTGAATTGAAGGAGATTTCAGCACAGTCCTCAAGATTGCTGCAATCATTGTTCAACATTGGATCTCCCTGCTTTCAAGACAACGAGTTATAGCATTTATTTTGCTTAGTTTGTGAAGCTTCAAGGTTGAAGGAGAAGCTAGGATCTCTGGTTTTCTGAAGAGCACTCCGAAGCCTCATCCATTTCAGGTTTATTTCACTCAATTTTAATGCATTGTATTCTTGTGATTTAAGTTTGTTTTATGATGTTTGGAGCTTATTAGGAGCTATGCGTGAGTTCTGTCTAGTTGATAGGCTCTTTAGGAGTTTAGATGTGATTTTAGGGCAATTTGTTTTGGATCGGTTTGTGTTATACGTGTATGTTATGTGAAAAATAGTGTTGGATTCATGATGTACATGAGCTCAACTTTCGATTGATGTATGTGTTATGCATTTCTGGAGGAATTGGAGTTTGCAGGTGGTGGCTGTTGGCCGGAGAAGGTGACCGGAGGTCCTCTCCGGCCGGTGACTGTTAGAGCTAGGGTTTTTGCTATGTTTTAATCCTGTCCGTTGTTTTTTTCTCATCGTGTGGCTAAGAGCATGACAACGCATTAAAACGCATGTGCAAGGCATGTGCCATTTTTCTGATTTCAATTAAACATGGTGTGGTGTGGTGTATGGTATGGAACGTGGACATGCGTGTGTGAGCGTTTGATCTGATTACTTTGACTGTGTGTATGACTTGACTTCATCCAATGGTTGTAATGGTTTTGACTTGTGTTGACTGGGAGTGTATGGTTGTTATGGTGCTATGCGTGCTTAATGGACTTAGTCAGATTTGATATCCACACCCCCATGCCTTAAGCCCAAACCATTCTTGAACTGAGTAATTGCTATGCTTGCACCCCCTTTCTTTATTTCCATTTTATTTTATTTTTTCATTTTTATACACGTTTGCTTTTTAATTTTTAAAAATATCAAACATCATCATAAAATTCCACAAAAATTCATGAGCATCATTAAAACATTTAGAAAATTTTTCATGATTTTATTTTCTGATTTTATGACCTTTTTACCCCTGGTCCATAATTTTCTTTGAATTTCCATTTAGATGCATTCTAAGCATAATACATGAATTTGTTTAATTTTGTTCTTGCTCATTACAAACTGTTTTGACATGATCCTTTTTGCATTGATTCACTAATACATTGAAGCATGTTAGATGATTTTTGTTTGGTTTTTTGGATCACTTTATGACATGTTTGATGCTTATCTTTGCACCACTTTGCATGATATTTCAACTTGACCTAATTGCTTTGTTTGAAGTCATTTTGCTTTGAATTTTGATATGCTATTTTGATATGTGATTCATCTCTGATTAGTGAACTCCAATACCATGTTTTCATAATTTTCATGAGGCCATTTGATTTTTGTTTGATGCATTTCATTTAAAGCATTATAACATGTCATATCATTGTAATCTTTGGTGCATGTTTTCTTTTGTGTATACTTGCATGATCATTTGCATATTTGGTGAACCATTCACTTGACATTATAGGTCATTGGTACATATTATATGTCATCCTTGCATGTTGACTTTCATTTAAACCTTGTGCACCTTTAACATGTTGTGTTTGTACTTGTGTTCTCTTTTGAACTTCCATTTCAATTCTACTTCTTCTATCACTTCTTAAATGTTTTGATGTTTACTTCATAAATACTTGTGAGATGTTGGTGAATCATTTTTCATTTCATGTCAATTCTGGTTGTTGATGTACATGTTCCATTTATGCATGTCCTTTTCATTTCTTTCCATCTTTCATCTATCCCTTCTTCTTGTAACATGTTTAAATGCTAATGGGTGATGATTATTGCTTATTCACTTGCACTTGTATGATAATGACCATTTGTTCCCATATGATGTACATTCTGGTTGTGGCCATAAGATTTGTTTTCTCATTTAATTCTTTTGAGTTTTATGATGCATTACATGTTCTTTTACTTCTTATACTTCTTATACATGTTTACTAACCATGTAGGGGCTTTGGTAAGTTTCAATTGAGTGTGGATAAGGAATCCACATTCAACTTCTATCCTTTCTCTTTTACAATTCCATTTTGTGTTTTGTTAAGTACTTATGTGCTTTCTTTTAATAACTCATCACTTTCCCCTTGTGAGTTACAATTCATCTTCTACTTTAGAAGTGAATTGTTTAATTCTTTCTTTCTTTAGACTTTAGGTTGAAACCTCACAAACCTTTAGGATCACTCCCTTTAATCTTCAATTAGGATTGAGTCTTAGTCCATATAGGTTTTACCTTTTCTCCTCTCTTGAGTCTCTTTTCTCATCTCAAAGAAAATTCAAAACATATAATAAAGGTAGGCATTTATTGCATTTAGGCCTTTCATATAAAGAAAAGATTATAAGGGGTCTTCTCTTGTAATCTTAGAATGTGTAGCATATAGCCCATCTTGGGTCAATGTGTTAAACATTTGATCTTGTATGAGGGACTTAAATGCAATACTTGTTGAAGGTGCAAATAATAAAAAAAAAACTTCTTCATTTCTTAATCAACAAAAACACTTAATAAACACAAGTATGCTAGTGTGTTTGAACCTTGACAATTGAAACTAAGTGTGGGGGTCTTCTTCATATTTAGTGTACTTTCTTACTCATTCCATCTGGGAATGTGAGAAGGTACACATTCCAAGGACTAAGATTTGGATACACTATCATATGCAAACAAATAACAAAACACTTCTTTCTAAAAGACAAAAACAAACAATAACGTCTTTCCTTCGGGAATTCTTTTCTCACCTCATTCACTCTTAGCGTACGAACGCGCTTCTACTCGTTCTCTTGCAAGACGGTAACGCACTCGGACCAGCGAGCCTGCAACACCTGAGCTAGAACGTTAGCCATTCCTTAAAAAACACAAATAATCTTTCCCTTAGGTGAGGGGAACTACGTCGCTCTGATTCTCATGCTCCCGATGAGATACGTAGGCAGTGGGGTAGGGCCCATGCGAGCACTTCTTTTATTTTCCCTACATTTGTTTCTCTTTCTCTTTCCCTTCCTTTTCCAGTTCCTTTTTTTTTCCAGCATTCTTTTCTTACACCCTTTGATTGAAGCATCAAGCGTGGATCCCATCGGGTACGATGGACGCGAGGGGGTGCTAATACCTTCCTCTCGCGTAACCGACTCCCGAACTCAGTTCTTTTGGTCGCAAGACCATGTCCTTTCCTTCCTTCAGGTTTATGCGGTGTTTCCTTTCCCTCTCTTGGGATAAATACACATTGCTGGCGACTCTGTTTTGGTGCCACTTTCGCGTTTGTACTTGGATGAAAATCCTGGGAGCGACAGCAGGCCCAACCCATACAGCCTGGGGAGGCCCAATAAGGTCCTTCTGTAAGACACGCGACTGCCATGTGCAAGCCACAGTTTCGCCGGGCACTTAGGCAGTGTCGGGCACTTGGGACAATAGGAAAGGAGGACATCACACCCTGCTAAGATGTGCCTCCCCGACAGGTTAACTTCTCCCCGCGAGAATGCTACACATCACTCCTCGACGGACACGATTCCTCCCCGCGAGGCCATGTCCATTCTACAGGCTTCATCTCTCCTCGACACAGAAGGCTCCTCCCTGCGAGGAGTACCCAACGGTCCATACCACGTGGACACGTTCCAAGTAACCTCCCACGTCTGAAGGATTCGGTCTGCCCTCCTTCCGAAAAGTTGAAGAAAAGTTGAAGAAATTTGTCTCCGCAGAGGTGGCTCACATCCCGCGCGAGCACAACCCTCGAGCAGATGTGCTCTCCAAGCTTGCGAGCACTAAGAAGAAAGGAGGGAACAAATCAGTTATCCAGAAGATACTCTCCCAGCCGAGCATAAACAAACCCACACCGACCACATAGGTCAACGCCATCGGGGACGCAAACTGTTGGATGACCCCAGTTTACGAATACTTGATGGCGGGCAAACTGCCCGACGATCCTAAAGAAGCAGGGATAGTCAAGAGACGGGCATGTGCGTACACCGTCGTCGAAGGTAAGCTATACCGTCGAGGATTCTCCATTCCTTTACTCCAGTGTGTCGAAGAAAGCAAAGTTTTAGGGATCCTCCAAGAGATCCACGAAGGGATCAACGCCCAGCACCTCGGCGGAAGGTCCCTAGCCCGAAAAGCACTCCGAGCGGGGTATTATTGGCCCACTATGCAACATGATGCAAAGAAACACGTCAAGAAATGTGACCGCTGTCAAAGACACGGGGACATGCACCTCGTTCCTCCAAATGAGCTCAAGTCATTGTCATCCCCATGGCCGTTTGCGTGGTGGGGAATGGATATCCTCGGACCTTTCGTCATAGGGTCGTACCAAAACAAGTACCTCATCATCGGGGTAGATTACTTCACGAAGTGGGTTGAGGCAGAGGCGCTGGCCAAAATCACTGCCTTCAACATACTCCGTTTCTACAAGAGAAACATCCTTTCCCGATTCGGTGTGCCCCAAGCCATTGTCACCGACAACGGGACACAGTTCATCGACAGGAACTTCCAAGACTTCGTCGCCAAACTGGGCACAGAACAGCACTTCACGTCGGTCGAGCACCCTCAAACCAACGGGTAGGCCGAAGCAGCGAACAGAGTGATACTCCGGGGACTGAAGCGACGACTCGGCGAGGCCAAACAACGGTGGGTGGAGGAGTTGCACAACATCCTCTGGGCGTATCGAACAACCCCACACTCCACGACCGGCGAGACCCCGTTTCGCCTAACGCACGGAACCGAGGCAGTTATCCCCGTGGAGATCAGGGAACCCTCGAGGAGGACAGAAGCTCCCCTCGACGAAGAAACAAACAACGAAGCCCTGCGAGAGGAGCTCGACCTGGTCGAAGAGATAAGGACCGGCGCTGCCCTCCAAGAAGCCTCTTTAAAACAAAAAATAACTTTGCGTTATAATGACAAAGTTATCAAACGAGACTTCCAAGTTGGGCCACCTACGCAGCAGCAGCCTCAGCAGCGTCTGGGCCACCTCCTTCGTTGGCATTTCCTTCTTGCCCGGGCAGCACTATCCGACCATCGACCACCTCGCAGTTAGCATCAGCCTCGTCAGTCACAAGGCCGGGATTTAGGATCCGAAGTTGCGCCACTGCATTTCGGAACCCTATGCCCGCGGCTTCAAGAGTATCATCCTCGGCTAGCCGGAGATCCTGCTCGACTCTCCTGAGTTTGGCCACCAGAGCTTCCCGAGAGGTTAGGAGCTTATCCTCTTCAGTTTCGCCTTCAGTTGGCCGAACAGCATCCTCCAGCTCTGCAACCCTCTCCTTGAGCCGCTTCTCCTCTGCCTCCAGCTCGGTGATCCGGGCAAGATGACCTTTCTCCGCTTCCTCAGCTTCCTTTAGCTTTGTCTCCGCCCGCTGCTGCTGCTCACTCTGTTCTTTATTCAGGTCCCTGCATTCCTTCAACTCTTTGTGCAGGTCTAGCAGCTCAGCCTCCAAGGTCTCGAGCCTTTCTTGCAGTCGAGAAAGTTCAGTAGCGGGGCGGGTTTCATCGTTCAGGACAATAGCAGTCGAACAGAGCCGCATAATGGCAGACATGTCCTCAAAGATCGTTCTCCTCCTCGTTTCCGCAGCGGTCCCCAGCACAGCTTGGATTTCAGAGGGAGGGACGCGAGGATAGATGACTTCAGAGAAGAAGCGGGGTTTGAGATGGCATGGTGGGAGTTCGAAGCTTGAAGGGGGACTTTCTTCGTGGGCCAGGTCCACAAACTCCGCATTCGAAACCCGTAGCCATTTCGGCGTCCCTTGAGTACCCGGGGACTGGCTCCCAGC
Source organism: Lathyrus tuberosus (assembly GCA_022829125.1). Lineage (NCBI taxonomy): Eukaryota > Viridiplantae > Streptophyta > Magnoliopsida > Fabales > Fabaceae > Lathyrus > Lathyrus tuberosus. The sequence goes on from JALAZF010000751.1 coordinate 1,904,741, forward strand.
AGGAGGTGTGTGCCTACCTGAAATCCCTGACGCAGTCAAAGCAGGCTGGGATTGGCTGGAAACTTTGGGCATCGCAGAAGAGGAAACACCCTCGGGCATGGCCCCAGAAGGAGCAACACCTTGACCCTTTGAATGAGATGACTCTCCCCGAGCCTGTTCTTCCCGAGCCCTCTTCGCCTTCAACTTCTTGAGCCTCTCCTCAGCTCCGGCCATTTTCCCTGCAAAAAGAAAGAAACCATTAGTAAGTCAAGGTATACAGACGCGAGGAAGGCTTAGATCGAGGATGTTTTCACCACATAACAGCTCATCAGCTTCTTCATCGGAGAAGGTCTCGAGCAGAACACGGGTATTGATCAAGCGACGTTGCTTCATCACCTGCCCATCTGCTCCCGTTATAGGCTCGCCATTCAGTGTTTCATACTGAGCTTCATTGAAGTTTTCGACGAACACGACGATCTTATCGTAAGCTGCCCGGTCGTCGACGTCTAACTTATTGTGTTTCACCTTGTATTTATCCACCCCTTTTTTGAAGTGTTCCTCCATCCAGTACAGGGGGAACTTCGGCTCCAGAACCTCCTCGGAGCGACCGTCTACTTTACGGGTAACTCTCCGGTACAGCGAGTTGATAGCCCCAAGGGTGACCGGCTTCACAAAATAGTAACGGTACTTGAAATCCCGGATGGAATCCAAATACGTGTGGAACAGAGCTTTGTTTTGCTTAAAGGACACCCAGCCATGTCGTCCACCGACCGACGACCTTTGAAGATGGAATATTTGAAAGAAAAGGGACACTGTCAGTCCGATTTTCAGGTGTTTACAAACAAGCTCAAAAGCCCGGATAAAGGCCAGCGAGTTCGGGTGAATCTGCGAGGGTACCAGCTTCAACCAGGCGAAGACCCCCTCTTGGAAATCCATGAAGGGCAGCCTCCACCCCACTTCGTCGAACATGAACTCGTATAACGGGATACGCATTCCTCGGTAAGGCGAGCATATTCAGTGATGCTCTTCAGGGAGGAAAACCTTCCATGATTTATCAGACCCAATTAGCCGATGCTCGACAGTACATAACGCGTCTTCCACGTCTCTGTAGACAAAGATGGACGACATCTCTAGGGCTTCGTCGCAGACCCACTCCTCAAGCGGGCGCTCTTGGGCAAAAGCCATATGAGCCATAGGAGATTCTGGGTGGTCGTCTTCTTCAAAGGATCCTACGGCCACCCTCGCAGCCAAACCGTCCATTTACCTGAAAAGCAGAAGGAAACGGTGAATTCGATGGGTCATATCAAATTCACCCCTCCACCGCTGTTCAAGCGAACGGGCGAGGAAGGGGCAAGGCTTTCTCGTTTCCCCGACATAGCCGGCCGAGGATCAACATGGTCACCGGGGAACTCATCGCCTCCCCGAAAAATTCTGCCCCCTTTTTCCCATAACGCTAACGAAAAGAGTGACCATTGGGGACCCCAGGACATTCATCGCGTCCCCGAGATATTCATCCCTTGTCCCCGAGACATTCAACAAAAGCGAGAGAAGTTCTTAACACTTCCTCTCTCAACAACAAAAGACTCCCGCCGTATTCGCCAGGAACCCTTTCATTTCTCATGGGAACTTCATTAGTTCACCAAGGAAGTTCTATACGCTAGTTAAAATCAAGAGGAAACGCAAGAAAAAGGTTAGTTTTTGAGCAAATACCTTATAGGCGACGATTTAGGTTTCCGGTGCGGAGTTCTGGCAGTTGACGGCGGCGAACGGCTGCTGTAGAAGATAGAGAGAGAAGGAGAGAGATTGTTGAGAGAGAAACAAAAAAAGTGGGAAAATGAACGAGGGGAGGAGTTTTTATAGTGGTTTTCACAGAACTCGAGGGACATAGGACACTTGAGTGCGCTACCCTAGCTAGCCGCCCTAGCCTCCCTAGATAATGATGACAGACGACATGTGGCACACATGCAGCCGTTCATCCTCCCACGCGTGTCCTTTCAATTTTCCCCAACGTTTCGAATCTGAAACCCTTCATCTCCCCGGCGTTACGACCAGACACATCTGTCCGATGCCCGACTTATGTGCGACCGTAGAAACGTCGAGAACGAGAACGGCCTCCTCGGTTCCTCTCTTGGCGTATCCCCGACATGCCAATAACCCTTAAGTCATTACTCTGACATCTCAGAGCAACGACTTGGGGGGCTCATGTTCTGGACTGGGCCGAGGCTGTCCAACAGTCGAGCAGGCCCAACCCATACAGCCTGGGGAGGCCCAATAAGGTCCTTCTGTAAGACACGCGACTGCCACGTGCAAGCCACAATTTTGCCGGGCACTTAGGCAGTGTTGGGCACTTGGGACAATAGGAAAGGAGGACATCACACCCTGCTGAGATGTGCCTCCTCGACAGGTTAGCTTCTCCCCGCGAGAATGCTACACATCACTCCTTGACGGACACGATTCCTCCCCGCGAGGCCATGTCCATTCTACGGGCTTCATCTCTCCTCGACACAGAAGGCTCCTCTCCGCGAGGAGTGCCTAACGGTCCATACCAAGTGGACACGTTCCAAGTAACCTCCCACGTTTGAAGGATTCGGTCTGCCCTCCTTCCGGAAGTCTAGGAGCAGTTACTCTAGGGCGAAGACCACGTGCTGGTCTTCACTACTGCACGTAAGCCCTAGCAGTTGCTTGGAGTGGGCCTAGTTGATCCAGCCCACTGCAGGTAACCGTTGGCCCCGCGTTGGGGGCTCTCTATAAATACCCTCTCACTTGAGAGGGTCAGGTTAGACACTTTCTTCTTGCCACTCTACACTTTCTGTATTTGCTGTTATTCTGTACACTCTCTCACTTGAGCGTCGGAGTACCTTGCAGGTACACCCCCCGCCGTCTCTCACCATCACCGGAGCTGCCGTTCCAGACGCTGTTGGCCACTATCAACTGTCTGATCCAGGTACGATCAAGTGGTAACCTTCGTTACGAAGAGTTTAGAGGCCAAATCTATCAAGGACTGCATGCCCATTTATTGTTGCACTGCCATATACAAAATTATCTCCAAGATACTTACAACAAAACTTTGAAGAGTGATTGGAAATACTATGAATAAAAACCAGGCTACCTTTGTAATAGGTCAACATATTCATGGCCATATCTTACTCGCTTATGAATTAATTAAAGGCTATGGTCAGAAGGGAGGCATACCAAGGTGTATTTTGCAACTTGATTTCCAAAAAGCTTATGACAGTTAATTGGAGAGCTTTGGAGCATATTTTGAAAGTGACAGGGTTTCCTAACCAGTATATTATATGGATAATGCTAGCAATGACAAATGTATCATACAGGTTTAATGTTAATGGTGAGTATACAAGAATTATGCAAGCTAGGAGAGTCTTGAGACAGGTAGACCCTATCTCACCCATGCTTTTTGTTATAGTTTTGGAATATCTAAACAGGTAAATGTACAAGATGAGAAGAAACCTTGATTTCAATTTTTATTCTAAATAGGAAAGGTTAAGCATCACTAATCTCACTTTTGCGGATGACTTATTGATGTTTGCCAGAGGAGATAAGAAATCCATTAAGCTGATGATGAGTACTTTCAATAGGTTCTCTACATGAACTAGACTAAGAGTGAACCCTAGAGAATTGTTGTGTTTACTTTGGAGGGATGTGTAATGACACCAAATAAGAAATCAAGGAGATCATTGGCTTCAAAGAAGACATATATGCTTCCCTTTATATCCTTGGAGTGCCCTTGACTAGTAAAAAGCTAGCATACACAATTATATGTGCCTGGTAGACAAGATTGTTGCGAGGGTTAGACATTAGAGTGCTAACCTTCTGAGTTATGCTGGAAGAATCCAACTTATTAAAAATGTATCCTTTGCTATTACTAATTTTTGGATGAACTTTTTCCCTATCCCAAAGCAAGTAATATCTAGGATTGAAGCCATCTGTAAAAGCTTCTTGTGGACCTGAGTAAAGGAGTTGAGCAGGAAATCCCCTATTGCCTAAAAGCATGTGTGTAACCCAAAAGCTCAAGGTGGCCTGAATATAATCTCTTTTGCAGTTTGGAATAAAGCTAATATAGAAAAGCTCTTATGGAACCTTAGCAGGAAAATCGATAGTTTGTGGATCAAATGGATCCACACATACTGTATTAAAAAGGACCACATAATGTCTGTCAATATTAAATCCAACTGTTCGTGGATGCTGAAGGCAATTCTAAAGCAACGAGACAAGATTCAACAATTGCAGGGGTGGAATAATTTGCAGCGAACTGATAAGTTTGATATGAGGATGATGTACATAATGCTGAAAGATGAATATCCAGTGGTGCAGTGGAGGAAGCTGTTCTACATTAATCTGGCAAGACCTAAAGTACTTTTTTTGATGTGGCTTGCGTGCCATGAGAGACTAGCAACCAAAGATAGATTGGCCCTGTTTGGAATGGTGTACAACGACAAATGTTGCTTTTGTCAGCAAAGAGAAACAATCCAACATATCATTTTTGGGTGTAATAAGTTAAAAAATATCTGGAGTAATGGGTTGAACTGGATTCAGGTGAAACACGAGGCGGGACAATGGAAAGATAAATTGGCTTGGATTACAAGAAACAACAAAGGAAAGGTAAAGACTAGAGGGCTAGTATTCTTAAGTTTGCTGCAGTGGAAACAATATACGGGGTTTGGAAATATAGGAATGACAAAAATTATGGAAATATTGTAAGTAACATAAAAATAGAAGAAAGAATCATAGATAGTATTGTTTATAGGGGGTGAGGAAATAGCAAGCTTACGCTGTGTTTGATACAATAGAAATAGGTGAGATAGAATTAACGAGAGAGAAATACGAAAGAGAAGGAGCATTTCTTCCAACAGAGAAATAAAGAAGAGTTAAACAAAACACACGAGACTCACATACTTTTTAGTTCTCTCAAAATTGAGTAGAAAGAAAGGAAAACGCCACTTTTCACATCTACCATTCCCTCAAACATGTAAAATTGTAAAGCCATTTCTTTTCTATTACTGTCATATCTCTCATGAACTGCAGAATATGACAATATTTTTTTTGTTCTTTATTTTTTATTGGTAACGCTAATGCATAAATTAAAAATTAAAGCAAATATTTTTTTCAAAACAAATCTAATCATCCTATTTTAATATTTCAAATAAAAAATATATATATCTTAAACCAAAATAGTTAAATTTATATCAAAATAATTAAATTTATTAAATTGAAGATGTTATTTATTGTAAAGGCATTATAGTACTTTTACAAATATGCAACACTTTGAATGTGAAAATATGAAGAGGCTGTGGAACAATGTGTTGCATAGGTTTGGATGGAATCATGTGCCTGCTGCGTGGAACATGGAGATTCATTGGATTCTGCAGCATTCCAAGGGTAAATGGAGTAAAGCTAAACTTCTTAATGTTGTCTTTGCGGAGGTGATTCACCATATTTGGGCTGTTAGAAATAGACTTGTGTTTCAGAATGGAAATAGTAATGAGTTGAATAGTGACAATGTTGTGGAGATGGTTATTAGTAAAGCTAGTTCAAATATGAAGCTCAAAGTTTATTGTAATAGGATTTAGCTTGTATTGTGCTTGATTTGTCCTTGTGTGCCTGGATCGGTTGATCGGTTTGTATTTCGTGTTTTTTGGTAATAATATTATCTTTATTCCAAAAAAAAAATATGCAACACTTCTCTCTTCTCTATCTCTTCTCTCTTTCTTTTAAATCAAACAACACTTCAAATTTACTTTATTTCTCACATTTTCTCTCTTCTTGCACTCTTTCTTATCTATTTATCTCTTCACAACTACTGTTCTGAACCAAATACACCCTTAGAATTCACATTGTGAGAATCATGATGAACTAGCGTAGTTCCCTTTCTAGTTGTTGTCTTGTCTTTGGTTGTTTGGTACTGGATCCTACAGATGCCTTGTGTACAGGGACTACTTTGAATTAATTACAGTTTTTTGATTCAAAAAATAATTAAATAATAATAATAATAAATAAAATTGAAAACAGAATATATTTAAAATTAATTCAAACTTAAATGAAAAATGGAAGGAATAGGATCAAATGAATACAATATTTTTATGAATATATTTATATATATTTTGATATAATAATTAGTTTTTTTGAGTTAAAACTCATTTATTGAAAAAGAAAAGAGGATACAAAACGAACAAAAGGGGAATTAAGTTAATCCTATCATAAATTAAAAAATAAAAAAAAGTTATATCTTCATATTCTTTACAAAATCACTCATAATATTTATCAGAATGGAGTAAAAAATATAGTTGAACTTGTGTTGAGTGTTATTTTTGCAGAAAAAAATCAACACAAGTGTTTTCTTGCATGTGTATTTGTGTATATAATTATACAATACTAGAAAATAGTTTTTAATTAAAAATTGTTAATGTGTTAGGAAAAAAACTTTAAAAACTGAAATTAAATATTATTTTATTTTAAAAAATTTATAATTATAATTAAAAATAAAAAATTATTTTATATATATGTTGTTTATTAAGATATTTATGCTACACCTAAATAAGAAATTATTGAATATTATCTTTTAGTCAATCCAAAATAAAATAAAATAAGATAGTGTTTTATTATTATCATTGTTATTATTTTATTTTTATTAATATAATGTTATTGTTATTATTATTATTATTATAAGTATTATTAATATTATTACCATTATTATTATTATTATTATTATTATTATTGTTACTATTATGATTATTATTATTATTAATTATATTATTATTATTATTATTATTATTATTATTATTATTATTATTATTATTACATATTAAATAGATTGTTGATGAATACTTCTTTTTGAAATTTTTGAATCAGTGGTATGTTAAAAATATCATTGAAGTCGAACAGATCTAGGACTAATCGTGAATGATGTCACTTTTCTTAAAAGTATTTCAAAGCACTCTCTTGTATGTCTTAGAGTCGGAATGCAGGAATACTCAGGATAATTCAGCCTTATAACGAATTTACGCAAGACCGACGAAAACTTGATTATGTAGCGAAGAGTGTTTGGAATTTTGTAGAAGAGGATATTCAGTTTGTGATATGATCTTTTAATTCCCAAATGAGGTATTTATAGGCTATGCATGTGTTGTTTCACAAGGTTGTGACCCTTGATGAAACAACACCTTTTAACAAAAAGTTATCATGTTTCCAATAATTGCCTATGTTTATTCTGCAGCAACCCTTCATGAAATGTTGCTTCTTTTCGAATTCAAAAATTAAACGCATGTACCGACCAAAACGAGAGCAACCTCCGGAGCACCGCGAGTAGCCCGATTACTCTAATGCGTAAAAAATGCCGCCTACAAGTCGCCACTAGCGCGTCTACCCCCACGCCCACGGACCAGGTCCCAGATGTAATACCCCATAATTTTGTGAACATTTTGGATAATATTATTATGATCAACTGGGTTCCGGTATACTCTGAGCAATTATTGGATAAAGTACTTAGAGTAAACTGACGAACTCGGAATTGATTAGATTAAAATTATTTAACTTGGAGTTTTATTAATTGGTGCATTTGAGATAATTTGGATAATTAGTAGTATTACCAATTAATGTTCCTCATGTCTATTTTCTTTTTCTTTTCCTTATTTGAAAAAGATAGAAAACTTGGAGAAAGAAAAGGAAAGGAAGGAAAAAGGAAGGGAAAAGAAGAGGAAATTCTCAAGAGCTCTAGGACTTGAATCATCAACTCAACTTCATCTTTTCATCTCAGCTTCACCCTCCTCATCTTGTAATCCAGGTGGGTTCTAGTTAGATACTTTAGAGTATAGTTTTATTGAGTTAGAGTTAGTTTTGATATTGTGAGAAATGAGTAATTTTGCAATAGAATCGTAATCTAACTGCTGGAATTCGATATTTGACTGTGTAGTATACTGGTTATTATGTTTATAACATGTTTTGGTGTGTTTTGAATTGGGAAAAATGGAATTTTGGGGTTGAATTGAGAAACCCGTAGCAGAACTTTTCTGCAGGAAAAATTCTGGGTTTCCCCTGCCCATACGCGTATCACGCAAGGCAATACACGTATTGAGTTGGGCAATACGCGTATGGAAATGAAGGATTTTAGGCGTTACGCGTATGGGAGGGGGCAATACGCGTATGTTTCGAGGTAATACGCGTATTGGAGTTTTAAAATGGAATTTTGAAGGAAAATCAGTCTCTGCCCATACGCGTATGACTTTGGGCAATACGCGTATGGATGGGCGAGTGAGTAATGCAATACGCGTATGGCTTAGGGCAATACGCGTACGGCCAAGAAAGTGTAGAATTGTGTTTTTTCGCGATACCATTTCTCGTTATGTCCATAACTTTTGACTCGTTTAACCGTTTTTAACATTCTTAATATCGTTGGACAGCTAACAAAATGTACTTTCTTATTAAAATGATTTTTTAGATTTGTGGGCCGATTTAATTATGTCAAGATTTTGGAATAATGTCCTTTTGTCGACTTTTATCGTTTAATGGTGTGTAAGTGTTGTTGAATAGGTATGCATGTTAAAATACGAAATAGGTAGGGTGAGGAACATTACCATATACAATGTCGGAAAGTGTAAAATGACATAGTGACAACGCTCGTGCATGAAAGGCCGAGGTGTGTGTGTATTAATCATAACCAGTTTATCTTACGGTGTAGTTTCATGAGACTCGAGCACCTCCTCTGAAATGTATGCACAATTACTTGGCAGGTTTGATTCCTGCGTATAGTACGAATTGAGCCTACGGGTAAAGAGACTTATGACGGTGTACGGGCCGTGTGAAGTGACGGATCACGGTGTACGGGCTGATGATCCCGAATCCATTTCATATGCCAAGTAACTTCAAGGATCCATGACTCGGGTCATCTTCTAGACGTAGAAGCGGACGAGAAAAGGGGATGCCTTGGTACGGTTATTGATTAGTGAGATTCTTGAGTTAACAGGCTCAGGAAATACTTTGGTACTAGTGTGAGTTAACAGGCTCACGAGTGTGGATACATTTTAGTGTGTGTACTCATAGTCACTTCCCTTCCCTTTGACTTGAGTTAGGTTTATTAGAACCTTGTAAAGCCGAGAGGACTTTAAGATAGGGAACTCACTGAGATTTGATGTATCTCACCCCACTGTTGTTGTTTACATCACAGGTACTGCAGGTTCCGTGAAGGGTAAGGATAAGGCTGTGTGATATCCTTACTTATCTGATGGCTTTGCTTCCGTTGTGGAGTTTTTTTGAGATCATTATTTGATCTAGTTCTTAGTATTTGTCTTTGGAACATCTTGTAGATATATTATGCCGTAGTTTTTTTTGTATTAGGCTTTTTGGGCATGTATATGTATAATGTGTTTTCTAGGAACTTATTGTATATTTCAGTACCAAATGTGGAATTCATGTAATATATATATGCTTTAATGTGTATATATATATATATATATATATATATATATATATATGGGCGTTACAGTTGGTATCAGAGCAGGTCGTATCCTAGACCTAGCCATGAAATAGAATAAGTTTTCTTTCCGTTTCATATGCGGCGTGTCGCCCTTGGTCTTGCGTGTTATATTTATGGTATTGAGTCTGATCAACTTAATCCTATCTATATGAAATTTAGGAACATGGCTAACAGGCGCAGAAACAACCGTGGTAGACCAAGAACCACTCCAGCAGGGACTAATCCGCCAGGTGACGAGGAAAATGCTCCTTTATACCAATTTATGCAACAAATGCAGCAACAGCAGAATTAGTTTGTGCAACAAATGGTATAGCAAATGGCTGGTGGCGTGCATCCTCCAGTGGTGGTTCCTGAAGCTGCATGGGGAACCTTTAGGGATTTCATCCGTATGAATCCTCTGGAATTTCAGGGAGGATTAGATCCAGTAAAGGCTCATGAATGGATATCAGGTATGGAACGGATTTTCCTAATAGTTTAGTGCAGTGAGGAAAACAAGGTGGTCTTCGCTTCTCACTTGTTGAAGGGTCCTGCCATGAGGTGGTGGGAGAGCGCTTCAGAGTTAATGACAATTCAAGAGGTACCAAAGGTATGGGAGCAGTTTAAGATAACTTTTATGGAGAAATATTTTCCAAGTTCCTTGAGGTCTCAGAAGGAATTCGAGTTTTAACAATTGAGACAAGGCAACTTGACTGTGGCTTCTTATGCGGAAAAGTTCGAGGTTATGGCTGCTTATTCTAGACAAGCCATGTATGCTCCTGATGAGAGGTGGAAGATTGATCAGTTTCTGTTTGGTTTAAGGGCTGAAATTTCACATAGTGTGTCTCAGAGAGAATTCACTAGCTATGCTGAATTGTTAAGACAGTGTTATGTGGCGGAGCATAGTTTGAAGAAGGTACAAATGGAAGGAGATTTGAGTAGAATGAATCAAAGTGATCAAGGGAGACCGAATCAACAAGTTAGACCAAGGCAGCAATCCTTCAAAGGGAAGCAAGTTCAGAGTTCTAGGACTAGTGTGCCTCCGGTATGCCGTATTTGTGGAAAGAATCATTATGGTAGGTGCGGATTGGAGGGAGTAAGGTGTTATTAGTGTAAATATATCGAGGGATTGTCCTCAGGGTAGGAATCAGACACAAGGGAAGAATATCGGCCGAGTGTATACCTTGGATGCAAGGAAAGCAAAGAATGACAACTCCTTGATTGCGGGTACGTGTTTCGTAAATGGGCATCCTTGTTTTGTTTTATTTGATTGTGGGGCAACGCATTCTTTTGTGTCCACGCGATGTGTGAAGCGACTTGGGTTGCAAGTTGTTCCTTTATTTCCTCCTATGGTGGTTACTACCGCCATGGATGAGATTGTTGAAACACCGTTGATGTGTGAAAATTGTGTATTATCAGTGAATGAAAGAGTTTTCCAGATTGACCTTATCTGTTTACCGCTTAAGAAAGTGGATGTTGTTCTGGGAATGGATTAGCTTTCTGCTAATTCAGTGTTTATTGGTTGTGAGGAAAAGCTGATCATTATTCCATCCGATGAGGCTACTCCGAAGGATGTGTTAACTACTATTTTAGAAGGTATGGTTGGAATGATTAATTTCTTGTTTGAAGAGGAAAAGTCTGTTCTTTTGATTCTTACTAAGGAGGAGAGTAGTAACATCCAAGTTTTGAGTATTCCGGTAGTTTGTGACTTTCCTGAAGTTTTCCCCGAGGATATCACTTCTCTTCCTCCGGAGCGGGAAGTGGAATTCTCTATTGACCTGATACCTAGAACGGCTCCAATATCCATTTCTCCGTATCGGATGGCCCCACTTGAATTAGGAGAACTAAAGGATCAATTGGGAGAGTTGTTGACTAAGCATTTTGTTCGACCCAGTGTTTCGCCCTGGGGAGCTCCAGTGTTATTGGTAAAGAAAAAGGATGGTGGAATGCGGTTGTGTATTGATTATCGTCAGTTGAATAAGGTCACCATCAAGAACAAATACCCATTACCAAGGATAGACGACCTGTTAGATTAATTGAAAGGAGACTGTGTGTTCTCGAAGATTGATTTACGGTCGGGTTATCATCAGATTCGTGTGAAGAGTTCAGATGTACCCGTTATGGTCATTATGAATTTTTGGTGATGCCTTTCGGTGTGACGAATGCTCCGGCAGTTTTCATGGATTATATGAATCGGATATTCCAACCTTACTTAGACCAATTTATGGTGATTTTCATTGATGACATTCTTATTTATTCTCATGATCCTCAAGAGCACGGAGAACACCTAAGAATTGTTTTATCCATCTTACAAGAGAAGCAACTTTTTGCTAAGTTAAGTAAGTGTGAGTTTTGGATGTCTGAGGTTAATTTTCTAGGTCATGTCATATCCCAGGGAGGTGTAGCGGTCGATCCATCAAAAGTCGAAGCAGTGATTAATTGGGAGAGACCGAAGAATGCTTCTGAAGTAAAAAGTTTCTTGGGATTGGCAGGGTACTATAGAAGGTTTATCAAGGGATTTTCGCAACTGGCCTTACCATTGACAAGACTTACTCGGAAGGATTATTCGTATGAGTGGGATTCGGCTTGTGAAAGAAGTTTTAGGAGTTTGAAGGCACTACGCCAAAAATATGTTTAGAAAGCACCTAAAAGACAACGCTTTTATACAAAAGTGCTGCTAAAAAGAATAAAAAAATTTCGCTAAAAAAAAGCGCCTTAAAAGAAAGGCTTTAGAAAGCGCTTTTCAAAAGCGCTGTAAAAGACTGCCACCTTAGACCACCTTAGAAAGCGCTTTCCAAAAAGCGCTACTATAGGTATTACTTTAGAGAGCGCTTTTAAAAAGCGCTGTCTAAAGGCCACCTTAGAAAGCGCTTTCAGAAAGCGCTCTTATAGGGCTCTAATTGATTTTCACTTTAGAAAGCGCTTTCTAAGGAAAAGCGCCCTCTAAAGTCCTTTACTAATTAAAATATAAAACAATTCTAAACATTTTCAGAGACACTTCTATTCATTTTCTCTCTCGACCGTTTCTCTAAACCCTTGTCGTCGTTCTTGCATGCCATTATTGCCGTCGTTCTTTGCCGTTGTCGTTGCCATTACCGTCACTGTTGCCATTATCGTCGTTCTTTGTTCTTCTAAACTTGTCGTCGTTCTTGCATTCAGTTCCCGTTCGAAACTCTCCTTTGTTCTTCAGTTCAGGTATTCTTCAGTTCCCATTATCGTCCTTCGTTCTTCTTTGTGAGCAATATTTAACAACTCTAGCTTATTGAATGTCAAGATAATAATAATATTGTCAAAAACTGTTCTGTTTGTTCTCAATATTCAGTTTGCATTACTTCCTTCGTAGAAAAATGTTCAAGATACTGCTATTGCTTCTCAGTAACTTGGACGTTAAGCATATCACATGTTTGATGTAATGCCACACAGAGAATGACTTGTTCTGTAATCAGTCATATATATTAATAGTATTTTTCATTCTATTTTTCCATAATATGCAACCTTGTCTTGTTTAAATTATAGAATCAAAGAAAATTAGGGGAATTCTTAGGGTATTTACTGTGATATGAATAGAGTTTTAAGAATGTAACCAATGTCTAGTTTTTAATCAAGAATGAGTCATTATTCTTTGATAACAATTATGTTGCATTTGTTGTGGTTGCATATTTTTCCAGTGTGATTCGTTGGCTGCAGTGTTGATGAGTCAATGCGACTAATTCTTTTGTTGCTTTTAAATGTTGGTATTTGACTATTATTCCTTTTTTGGTTAGAATGTGATTCAAACATTTGGTTACCACTTATATAAGTGATACTGCTTATTTTCGAAATAGATTCTTCATAGATGAATGATGATAGGTGAGTCAATTTGACTAATTCTTTTGTTACTTTTAAATGTTGGTATTTGTCTGTTATTCCTTTTTTGGTTAGAATGTGATTCAAACATTTGTTAGAATGTAATTTACATCTCTAAAGGTAATTAGTTGTTCTCTCTCGCCACTGTAATTATATATAACTTATATCATTCAATGGATTATGGATTATGGATTATGGATTTTTATATTTGTCATTTAATTTTTGTTTTTTTTCTTTCTTACAGGTAAAATGTCTAATAACCAGGAAGACACCCACGAGACACATGATACACAGAAAGCTCAGAATGAAGCTTCGAATGTAGAACATGAAATAAAAAGAGGAAAAACCATTATGAAGAGAATCATCCGTGCTACAGATAAAGGGATGAGATTTGATGTACATTGGAGTGACCAGAACCAACTAGTTGAGCCTAACGGTTCAATGTTGGCTTCATACATTGGTTCACTCGTCCGTCAGCACATTCCAATCACTTGTGATAATTGGAGGAGTAAAGCGTTGGATGTCGGTAAAGAAAAGATATGGACCGAGATAGAGGTACTTACCAAATATGATTGATGTTATTAGATTTTTGTTGATATTAAGTCTTTAATTTACTTATACTAACACACTTTATGTTTATATGTGTATGTTTTTTTGTAGAGGTCCTTTAATATTGAAGAAAGCCGGAAAAAGTATTGTCTTCAATTATCCGGAAAGAGACACAGAGGGTTTAGAGCCTTGTTATCAAACAAGTATCTTAGGGATGAAGACAAAAATTTTGTTGAAGGATAACTTCCACCGTTGTATGCGGATTTGATTACACCGGAAGAATGGAGCCTTTTTGTAGACAAACGAAAAACCGAAGAATTCAATGTAATGTTATCTTGTCATGTCTATTAATTGTATTATATATTTGTTTCATTAGTTTGTTTTGATATGACTTAAACTTGTTTATCCAGAAATTGAGTGCCGTTAACCGCGTAAGAGCATCAAAGCCCGCGTATCCATACAGAAAAGGGCGTTTGGGATATGCACGGTTACAACAAAAATTGGTAAGTATATATTAATACTATGATTTTATTAATTGTATTATTGTGTTATAATTGATGAACTTATTATTTAACTAAATGTATAGTTAGAAGAGAGTCAAAGTGAAGAATCATCACTTCCGGCATATGTTTTGTGGAAGGAAGCTCGTGTGGGTAAGGGTGGAGCTGTTACAGAAGATGTTCAGCATGTTTATGAAGAATGTGTAAGTATAACATTATGGAAACGGGTAAGATTTTCATTCTAATTTCATTTACCGTATAATACTGGAAACGGGTAAGATTTTCATTCTAATTTCATTCTAATCTTTAATTTGTATCTTTTGTATAGAAATTATCCATCTAAAATTTTGTTATATTTTACAGTGGACACTGGCTGTTGGTTGCCATTAATCCTGTAAGAGAAGTGGTATATTATCTGAATTCATTGGATACCGATTGGTCCACGTATCAAAATATGAAGGATGTGGTTGACACGTAAGTGAGATTGTTCGAAATATTCGTGTGTATTTGTATATTTAATTATTTATGTGACATTGTTCTAAGTTTACATTTTTCTTTTATAGAGCTATACTAGTGTACCGTGCACAAAGAGAGATTCGAGTAGCACGGGCTAGAGCAACCAATGTTACATGGGTCAAAGTGGAGGTATATTAATTTTCACAATGTTGCTTATTAGTGATGCTACTTGATAACACAAAACATCTATATATTATTTCTTATTTAATTTGTTTGTCTATGTGTAGTGCCCTCGTCAGCGTAATGGCATAGACTGCGGGTACTTCGTTTTGAGGTTCATGAGAGAAATCATTCAAATGGAACAATTGGAGATTCCTATCATGGTATGTATGGATTTATAACTTAGGATTTATTTTAATATTTATCGGATATGTCATATAATTTATTATTTTTAACTAAATAATGCGTATTTTGTTTTGTTATGTAGTATTTCGAAGATATGGCGTGTTCTTGTTACACAAGGAAACAATTGAATTATATTACGGAAGAATTGTGCGAATTCTTTCTTCTAAGAAGAATTCTTTGAATGTATAATTTTGTGAATGTAAATTTTAGTTTTGTGAATATAAGGAAATTCTGTTGCAAGAAGAATTCTGTTGTAAATTCTAGTTTTGTGAATAGAAGGAAATTTTGTGGTAAATTCTGTTGCAAGAATTCTGTTGTAAGAATTCTGTTGTAAATTCTAGTTTTGTGAATAGAAGGAAATTCTGTGTTTATTGAAATGTATATGAATTCTGTTGTTGCAAGAATTCTATTTATTGAAATGTATAAGAATTCTGTTGTTGCAAGAAATTCTATAAGAAATGCAGGTTTGAAACTATGCAGGTTTCTGCATAAAAAAAATGGTTAAAATGAGATTTTAAAAAAAAAATCTTTAAAATTATACGTAGACAAAAGACAGAGCTTTTGAGAAAAAAACTCTTTCTAAAGGTATAGGAAAAAAATCAATAAAATTATAGGTATACTTTAGAGAGCGCTTTTAAGGAAAAAGCGCTCTCTAAAGGTATATAAAAAAATCATTTTCCGTATACATTAGACAGCGCTTTTGAAAAGCGCTGTCTAAAGTCCCCTTTAAAGAGTGCTTTTAGGGAAAAAGCGCTCTCTAAAGGTATATAAAAAAATCATTTTCCGTATACATTAGACAGCGCTTTTCAAAAGCGCTGTCTAAAAGCACCTGTAGAGAGCGCTTTTGAAGGAAAAAGCGCTTTCTAAAGTATATAAATTTTTTTTTAAATTTTAAACGTATACTTTAGACAGCGCTTTTAAAAGCGCTATCTAAAGTCCCCTTTTAGAGAGTGCTTTTTCATAAATAAAAAAGCGTTGTCTTTACCTACGACAGCGCAGACTTAGACAGCGTTTTTAAGCGCTTTTATAGGGCAAAAAAAGCGCCCTCTTTTCCCTCTTTTCCCGTAGTGAGGAGAGATTGACGACCGCTCCTGTTTTGGATATTCCTGATTCTAGCAAGTCGTATGAGGTTTATTGTGATGCATCGAAGAAGGGATTAGGTGGTGTGTTAATGCAGGAGGTACATGTAGTGGCTTATGCTTCACGACAGTTGAAAGTCCATGAAGAGAATTACCCAACACATGATTTGGAGTTGGCGGCAGTTGTATTTACTTTGAAAGTGTGGCGTCACTATTTGTATGGTGTACATTTTGAGATGTTTAGCGACCACAAGAGCTTGAAGTACTTATTTGATCAAAACGAGTTGAACATGCGTCAGAGGAGATGGATGGAATATTTGAAGGATTATGACTTGGAGTTAAAATACTATCCGGGTAAAGCAAATAAGGTGGTGGATGTATTGAGTAGGAAGGTGTTGCATAATGCTGAATTGATGATGTTAGAGTATACCTTAATGGAAAGGTTTATAGATCTAAATCTTCAATTTAACTAGACTCTAAATTGTGTAATTATGGGGAATTTGAATGTCTCTTCTACTCTTAGGGAAGAAATCCAGCAAGAGCAAGGGTTAGACGAGAAAATTCAGGAAGTGTTATTGCAATCGGGTTTTGTGCGAGCTACCAACAGAACTATTTTGTTTAACCAAAGGATTTGTGTTCCGGATAACACGGAGTTAAAACGAAGGATTTTGGAAGAAGCGCATCAGGGTGCTTTTACTATAAATCCGGGGTCTTCAAATATGTATCAAGATTTAAAGAGGGACTATTGGTGGCCCGGGATGAAAAAGGATATTGCGGTGTATGTGTCGGAATGTGCGGTGTGCCAACAAGTGAAGATTGAGCACCAAAGGCTGGGTGGCTTATTACAACCTTTAGAGATTCCGATGTGGAAATGGGATAGTATTTCGATGGACTTCGTAGTGGGATTACCCTGTGTGCAAGGTGGTTATGATTCGATTTGGGTAATTATGGACCGGTTAACGAAATCCGCACATTTCTTAGCTGTGAAGACTACCTACAAGGCGAGTCATCTCGCAAGGTTGTTCATTTCAGAAATAGTGCGATTGCATGGTATTCCTACTAGTATCATTTTGGATAGAGATCCAAAGTTTACTTCCAGATTTTGGAGGGCTTTTCAACAGCCCATGGGAACGAGGTTATGTTTGAGTACGTCGAACCATCCGCAAACTGGCGGTTAGACGGAATGGACAATACAAACTATGGAGGACATGTTGAGGGCTTGTGTAGTTGAAAGTGGAGGAAATTGGATAGAACTTTTTCCGTTGATCGAATTCTCTTATAATAACAGTTATCATGCAAGTATTGGTATGACACCTTATGAGGCGTTATATGGTAGGAAGTGTTGAACGCCATTGTGTTGGGCGGAGGTTGGTGACGATAGAATTTTGGGACTTGAGATTATTCACGAGACCACGGAAAAGATTAGAATGATTCGTGGAAAAGTTAAACAAGCCCAAGATCGTCAGAAAAGCTATACGGACAACCGTAGGAGACCATTGGAGTTTGATGAGGGGGATCATGTATTTTTGAAGGTTACTCCGAGATTGAGATTGAAAGGACCATTTAAATCGCGGAAGTTAAGTCCAAGATATGTAGGACCATATCAAGTCTTAGAAAGAATTGGAGAAGTAGCTTACAGATTAGCCTTGCCGCTTTCTCTGTCAGAGATGCACGACGTTTTTCATGTGTCTCAGCTTCAGAAATTTGTCCCAGATCCTCTTCAGCCAATTTTACCAGATACAATTGAGATAGAAGTTGATTTGACCTTTGAGCCTCAACCGAGTCGTATCACAGGAAGAGAAACTAAAGTGTTACGAAATAAAGAGATTCCTCTTGTTAAGGTTCAGTGGGATGAGACGCATCCGGGCGATGCAACTTGGGAATTGGAATCGGAAATGCGGGAGGTCTACCCTCATCTGTTCAGGTAATCTTTTAAATTCGAGGGCGAATTTCTATTTAAGGGGGGGGGGAGGATGTTATACCCCATAATTTTGTGAACATTTTGGATAATATTATTATGATCAACTGGGTTCCGGTGTACTCTGAGCAATTATTGGATAAAGTAATTAGAGTAAACTGACGAACTCGGAATTGATTAGATTAATATTATTTAACTTGGAGTTTTATTAATTGGTGCATTTGAGATAATTTGGATAATTAGTAGTATTACCAATTAATGTTCCTCATGTCTATTTTCTTTTCCTTTTCCTTATTTGAAAAAGATAGAAAACTTGGAGAAAGAAAAGGAAAGGAAGGAAAAAGGAAGGGAAAAGAAGAGGAAATTCTCAAGAGCTCTAGGACTTGAATCATCATACCAACTTCATCTTTTCATCTCAGCTTCACCCTCCTCATCTTGTAATCCAGGTGGGTTCTAGTTAGATACTTTAGAGTATAGTTTTATTGAGTTAGAGTTAGTTTTGATATTGTGAGAAATGAGTAATTTTGCAATAGAATCATAATCTAACTGCTGGAATTCGATATTTGACTGTGTAGTATACTGGTTATTATGTTTATAACATGTTTTGGTGTGTTTTGAATTGGGAAAAATGGAATTTTGGGGTTGAATTGAGAAACCCGTAGCAGAACTTTTCTGCAGGAAAAATTCTGGGTTTCCCCTGCCCATATGTGTATCACGCAAGGCAATACGCGTATTGAGTTGGGCAATACGCGTATGGCAATGAAGGATTTTAAGTGTTACGCGTATGGGAGGGGGCAATACGCGTATGTTTTGAGGTAATACGCGTATTGGAGTTTTAAAATGGAATTTTGAAGGAAAATCAGTCTCTGCCCATACGCGTATGACTTTGGGCAATACACCTATGGATGGGCGAGTGAGTAATGCAATACGCGTATGGCTTAGGGCAATACGCGTACGGCTAGGAAAGTGTAGAATTATGTTTTTTCGCGATACCATTTCTCGTTATGTCCATAACTTTTGACTCGTTTATCCGTTTTTAACATTCTTGATATCATTGGACAGCTAACAAAATGTACTTTCTTATTAAAATGATTTTTAAGATTTGTGGGCCGATTTAATTATGTCGAGATTTTGGAATAGTGTCCTTTTGTCGACTTTTATCGTTTAATGGTGTGTATGTGTTGTTGAATAGGCATGCATGTTAAAATACGAAATAGGTAGG
Organism: Lathyrus tuberosus; assembly: GCA_022829125.1. Lineage (NCBI taxonomy): Eukaryota > Viridiplantae > Streptophyta > Magnoliopsida > Fabales > Fabaceae > Lathyrus > Lathyrus tuberosus. The sequence goes on from JALAZF010000751.1 coordinate 1,924,158, forward strand.
GTGAGGAACATTACCATATACAATGTCAGAAAGTGTGAAATGACATAGTGACAACGCTCGTGCATGAAAGGCCGAGGCGTGTATGTAATAATCATAACCAGTTTATCTTACGGTGTAGTTTCATGAGACTCGAGCACCTCCTCTGAAACGTATGCACAATTACTTGGCAGGTTTGATTCCCGCATATAGTACGAATGGAGCCTATGGGTAAAGAGACTTGTGACGGTGTACGGGCCGTGTGAAGTGATGGATCACGGTGTATGGGTCGATGATCCCGAATCCATTTTGTATGCCAAGTAACTTCAAGGATCTATGACTCGGGTCGTCTTCTAGACGTAGAAGCGGACGGGAAAAGGGGATGCCTTGGTACGATTATTGATTAGTGAGATTCTTGAGTTAACAGGCTCAGGAAGTACTTTGGTACTAGTGTGAGTTAACAGGCTCACGAGTGTGGATACATTTTAGTGTGTGTACTCATAGTCACTTCCCTTCCCTTTGACTTGAGTTAGGTTTATTATAACCTTGTAAAACCGAGAGGACTTTAAGATAGGGAACTCACTGAGATTTGATGTATCTCACCCCACTGTTGTTGTTTACATCACAGGTACTGCAGGTTCCGCGAAGGGTAAGGATAAGGCTGTGTGATATCCTTACTTATCTGATGGCTTTGCTTCCGTTGTGGAGTTTTTTTGAGATCATTATTTGATCTAGTTCTTAGTATTTGTCTTTGGAACATCTTGTAGATATACTATGCCGTAGTTTTTTTGTATTAGGCTTTTTGGGCATGTATATGTATAATGTGTTTTCTAGGAACTTATTGTATATTTCAGTACCAAATGTGGAATTCGTGTAATATATATATATATGCTTTGATGTATGTATATATATATATGGGCGTTACACCAGAGCCGGGGCCGGTGTCGCAGGTGGCGACACCGGCAAAAGGTTGTATGGAGGAGACAAGTGGCATAATGTTTGGGACCACCACACTTGTCCATGTGGCACTTTATCCTCTTTTGTTTTTTTGTTGAGTTAATGCTCATAACTCTTTATAAAGGCTTTTAAAGTGAGTGAAACTTTCTATGTGAGACTATTTCTCAATCATTTATATGCATTTACTCAATTCCACTTATTCTTGTCATTTTGGAACATACCCATGTAAATTTGATGTTTATAAATTACAACAATCACCCAGTTGTTCTAATAATGACAAGACCAATTCCAAAAAAGAGAAACAAAGAATGTTGATACAGTTAGGTATCTTTCGATTTAAAACTTAATCTTAGTAAAGACATTACAAAGTCTAATTGGAATGTAGGTAACAATGCTTTTAAACCATTAATCCATGTGAATAGACTGACGTTATCTTACACACATTCTTTAAGGGTTGTTCGCCTACATTTCTCGCCTAGCACTTATTTATCGCCATATACTTTTCTGTTTCATGAATTTTTCATGAGAGAAACTCCAACTCTCACTTTAAGACGATACCATCTCGAAATTCACATAGATGAAGTTCATATTGTATCGTTTTCTATGAGACATGTACCCTCGGTATTGAACTTCATTAAGAGTTTAAATAAAAACTCAAACCTCATTTTAAAGGTCAACATTATCACGAAATGTTCGACAAACATCCAAATCAACGACTTGTTGTTACCCATTGAATCTTGAGGTTAATGTTCTGTTAACGTAAGATTGAATTGCCGCCGCTGTCGGAACTCTTACTCAAGAAGTTTCAACCCCATGCCTCTCTAGGTTATTTTTACTAAGTCTCTGGCTAATGGATTAGTAAATGGATCATCCAAATTACAGCTCGCTCCTATATAAGTGAGTGAAATGATTCCATCTTTAATTAGTTTTCTCACAAAGGAATGTCTAAGTCCTATGTGTCTAGACTTTCCATTATACACTTCGCTGAATGCTCTAGCTAAAGTGGCTTGACTATCGCAGTGTAACAACACCTTTAAAACATTGTCTTTTTCAATGGAACTTCTAACAAAAGGTCCCTCAACCATTCATTACTACAAATTTGACATATAATAGCATAAAATTAATAGTGTTTTTTTAGTAAAACACTATTAAAAGTTTCAAACAGAGACTGATAATAGCACTTATTTTTTCAGGCGCCATTAAATGTTACTAACTAAATTTTATTAGCACTTTCAAGAACATGCTATTGTTTGGGACGCTTTGTTAGAAATTTTGTTAAAAGGCAATCATAGGAGTTTTCATTATTTATTTTTTAGATTAAATATTATTTGTTCTCATCCGTACCAACTCAGTCTCACACATACAAACTCATGTCTGCCCTCTATTCTTCTCTACGCCGAACTTAGAAATCCTTCTCAATCAAAGCTAACATCCATTCACCAACTCATAACCCCAATATCCAAAATCGACTGAACTCCAAATTTAAAAATCCCAAATTTTTAGTGAAACCCTAAATCTCGACTGAACCCATCACTCGAAAATTGATTGGCGTGTTTCCATAAATGGATTGAAAGCCCTAAAACCATCTTCGTCCATCCACAATACTCTGTAATTGGGTATATCTCAAACATTTCTCAAGGATATTTTCCAAATTATAAGAAATCTCAACCAAGATCTTCAATTCTCCCTTTCCTATGCTTCCTCATAATGCCTTTGATCAATCGTAGCTGAGATTGACAATACACAACGAAGACTCTTGTTTGTTTGAGCCATGGTTTTAAATTGCGGTTGCAGTTGCGGTTGCGGTTGCGGGTGTTGCGATTGCGGTCATTGCGGGTGTTGCAATGCGTATTGCGGTTGTTGCGGTGTGAATTTTTATAAGGAGGTGTTTGAAATACAATGTTGAAAAACACTTAATGTTAAGCCTTTTCATCACATAATAACTAAATTGAGTTTTACGATTCAAATATTTTGATTTTAGATGAAAATACTTGAAGAAACATGATTGAAATTATCTAATATGGTTCCAAACATAGCAGGAGGCGTAATTTTCAAATCACACCACAATTGGGTCCGATGCGGTTGCGGAGGCAACCGCAATTGCAGTTGCAGACCGCAATTTAAAACCATGGTTTGAGCAATTGCAAGGCTTTCCATGTTGCAATACAAAAGTCTATCTTGTTTATTCGTATTCTTAATCTATTAGATTGAAGCAACAGTCTCTTCAGTTTAGCATGCAACAAGGTAATATTAAGAATTTGTATGATAAAAAATGTGTATTAAGAATAAGAATGATAGCTCGTAAATATTCATTATTGTAATGTAAATTTGATGAAAATCAATTTGTGTGTGAAATTTTAGATGTTGATAATAGAGAAGATTCTAAACTTTCAGGTGAAAGATCCTCCCTGTATTGAAATTTTTTTCTGAAAATATAAGTTTGAGAAAATTGGAAAGTGTTTCCAAAGGTGCTGATATTGCTTATATTCCTTTTGTTAAATTGATGATTTTGTTAAATGGCAATCTTCTAATCTAACTTGTCTTTCTAGCTTGAATCGAGGCGGAAGAGACTCTAAGAGGGTGTTGATGGGTTGTTTTCTAATTCATTGAAATCACACAATGGTTTGGCAAAGGTAAGATAAAATTTGATTCTCCCCCTCTGTGTTTCGATTTTCTTTCATGTTGAATATTTAATTGGTAATTTTAAATTTTACAGTGAATTACTTGTTTATAACCACTTATTATTCATTTAATTTAATTCCACTTCATCATGATTTATGAAACTTGATGATTTTAATGTTAATCTCATTAGATAATTTTTTAATCCTGTCAACGGTAGAATAGTTCATGATAAAAAAATATTCTTATGGAGCTTTTTTTTGCTTCTATTCCACATCATGAGGTACACTTTCTCTTTACTTTATAGCTGTTAGAGATCTCTGGAACTGCATCTCACTGGAAACTCTCACTTGTATTATTGCAATTTTTATAATTGGTATGTCATGTCTCGTTTTTTAGTAACTGATACTCAGAGGTAAACTCTCCACTTTGTGTAGCTTATTTTCTCTAATTCACGAGCATCTTGTTTGTGATCAATAAGATTGATTGATAGAAACCTATTGTTGAATTAGGATACGTCTAAACAGTGATAGTGATATATAATATTAGTGAAACCTTTAGATGCACATATTCTGGTTGAGATATTGTTAGATCCATGGGTTTAGGATTGACAACAATTTTGCTAAAACATGGTTCACAACAAGATGTTGTGTGAAATGTTCTAACTTATTGGTCTGTCAACATTGAAGACAGATGTTGTGACATGTTGTACTAGAACATCAGTATAGGCTGTAGTTTTATTCTTGACATATTTGATTTGATTTTGTGAGATTTTGTTTGGATATATCTCACTTATTTTCGTAGGTCAAGAAGATTTAATCTAGAACATTTGATATGATCTCCAACTGTTCATAAGTTTCTAAAATTAGATGTTGAGACAATTTAGGAAACTTAATAATTTGTTCCAAGATTTAAAAGAGATTTTTTCTGCATAATTGATGCAACCCTCAGCGTGTGGATCGAGCAATATCTGGGTGAAGATTTCGAAGCCCATGGATTGCTGAGGAGTATTTAAAGAGAAACCTAAACCTAATGTGTTTACGGCTTTCACTTTTGTAAAAATAAGGTGAGGTTTTAGAGTGTTAGGTTTTAAGAGTCTCTTTTGTGTGACTTTTGTAAGTCACCCACGTATCTTTTGATACATTGAGGTAGACTAATTGTATGTTGTTTATTGTTCACTCATGAGCTTTTAAGCAAGAGTGTATTGTCCTTAGTTTAAAGCTTTTAAGCAAAACTAAGTATTGTTAGAGATGTAAATCGCGGCCGCTCCTGCCGCTATCCCGGGCGATCGGACCGGGGAGGCCCTCCGCTGCGCGCAAACTTAGGTGCGAGTTGCGTTTTGCAGAATGCGGGCGAAGATGACGCTATCGTGGGTCGCGGGTAGCGGGTCGCTCCATGGGCGGAGTGGGTTACCTGATTTCCTTTTTTTAATTGTTTTAACTAAATTACGATTTTGCCCTCAAAACTTAATAAGTTAAAAAACCCCTTTTTGACGTTCAGAGACTTATTCTTCTTTCTCTCTACATCGTTCTTTCTACATTCTTTCTCGTTTGTGCCCTAGCTTCCCAGTCCCACCATTCTTTCTCTCTACATCGTTCAAACTCCAAAGCTTCTCTCTACATCTCCACCGTTCCATCTCCATCGCTTCAAAGCTTCCTCGTCTGTGAGTATATTCTACTTCTATTATACTTCTATTACACTTCTATTAATATTCCACTTCTATTATACTTCTATTAATAATATATTGTGATTGTTTTGAACTTCTATTATACTTCTGTTTTGAACTTCTACTTCTATTACAACTTCTGTTTTTGAACTTTTACTTCTATTACAACTTCTGTTTTAATATTATATTCAGATTGTTTTGAGTAAAAACTTCTATTTTAATGTTAATCTATTTAAGTTGTGATGTTTTGAATCTTTATGTTTTGAATCTTCTATAATATTTTGAATCTTTATTAAGCATTGTTTTTTGACATTAGATTTTATATAATTATGTGTTATTGGATATATTTATAGATTATTATATAGTTATTTTAGTAAAAAAACTTATCCCGCTATCCGCTATCCCGGTATCCCATTTTTTGGGTCGGCCGCTCCGCGCCGCAATCCGCTATTAATAACTCTGGTATTGTTCTTGAAAGAGTGTTCTTCTATTTTGGGTTGTTGAATTATCACTAGTTTGTGACTGATAGGAAGTGAGAGGGGGATCTCATATCTAGAGGGTTTCTAAGTAGAAGTTTCACAAGGTAATGATTAGGAGATAAGTTGTAAACGGGGGAGTTTAGCTTTGAACTAATGCTATCATAGTGAATTTCCTTCGTGGCTTGGATGCCTCTAGATGTAGTTGATGTTGCACCAAACTGAGTTACCAATTGACTATGTTATTTATCTTTCTACATTTTATTTTCAGTCTGATTTAATTGTTCTGCCGAACAGAAGATGTTGTCACATCTGTCTTGACATTATGTTCTGATGTGAGGACATCAATATTAACATGTGTTAAAGTGCCAAAATTTCAATTGGCATCAGAGCTGGCACCCTATTCAGTTTTTGGGTGAGCTTCAGGGAGATTTTTTTCTGGTACTGTATGATCATTAGAAGACTAGATTGGTAGCCTTCTTAAGATAAATGAAAAACATCCCTTGGAAATCTGTCACCAAAGGGTGTGTGTGGATTGTTCCTGGTGAGGAAGAGTATGGGTTGGCTTTTGTTGCTCTGAAAGACTCTATATCCAATGGAGTTGATCAAAATGTGTTCAATTTAATAAACTCATGTGTGGTGGCCAAAGTTAATTGGGAACTTCTCAAGACCTCTCATAAAGGCGCATCTGTTCAGCAGGATTCTGAGGTCTCTACTCAAGAGATCTGTCTTGGATGTGACTGCTGGTGTAGAAGAAGATCTAGACATCATCAACATAATTGGATCTTGACAAGAGCATGGTGTCTGTCAGCATCTCTGTAAGAGCTTGTGACATTGTGCTTGATGAAGGAGTGTGTAGTACTATCATGTTACTTGGGAGATATTTCAACCAGGATCTGAGGAAAATGGATATAAGGTTAAGACCAAATGTGAAGCACATTTGTCATGACACCTGCAAAAACTAAGATGTTCTAAATATAGGCACTCAGCGTCGTGTATTTGAAGGTTATTACTGTCTTCCTTAGAAGATGGGCTTCTGATGTAGTCCCCTGTATTGGAGAATCAATTCATGATGAGCTAGTTGCTTCTTCAAGGTTTGTACATCAAGAGTAAAGAAGGAATTCAATCGGTAACTATCTCTGATCTACTGTATATAAGGAAAGAATGGTTGTCTATCACCTGCAGCATGAGATGACTGTCTTGATCTCTAATTAATATCATGATCAAGTCTTTGAGGATGTGAACAACTGTTATGATATGATTCTAGTTGAAGAGTTGTCTAGAAGCCTAAAAGGGACAGGTGTTCTTAAGGCTATATCAAGCAAAATAGAACTCAAATGTCAAAAAAAAATATTTTCCTTCCAGAGGCAAGCTGAGTCAATGATGTCATTGAAATGTCTCGACATCATGCTGAACACCAGAATATTCATGCTCAAGGCAGGAACTTGCTCTAGAGATGTCTCTCCTCTAGGGGTAAGTTGGTCATATCAAGCTCTTGTGTTTCAACTTGAAGGGTTATCTCAAAGGTTCAACTCAGCCTATAGCTAACCAAGCAGTGGTTAGAGCTCTAGGAAAATGCAAATTGCCTTATCTCTCATACCTTGTTGGAGTTACAACTAAGCAAGATTAGTATTCTGGCTATGGGTGTTTCAGACATATGGATGGAGTAAAGTAGTATCTGATGTACTCTCTGTCTCACTCTACCATCTGTGGTTCTTTAAATGATTGTGCCAAAAGTGCTTTTAAAAAGGATGTGAGAATTGGATTTCCTAGAACTGATGCTGGTTCCCATGGTATAAGACTGTCAATTAATGAGATAGACACAATTTTGTTGTGTGATCAAAGTCTTAAGGTAATTTTCACTAAGGGATGACTTTTGGGCACTAATGAGATGTGTGAAGTACTGATGAGGAAGTAAAGGCCAAAGACATTTGTCTTTTGTGTTTACCACAAGAAACTACACGCTCTTCCACTTGTTTGATGATCAAGGAAGATGCAGTTAACATGTCATACCAGATGATGCATTCTCTAACATCTGCAGATGTTATAGAACTTCCTTTCATAGTTCTTTTATGGTCAGTGCAAGGTGGAGTCCTAGTGGAGAGGAGGAGAAGACTGAGGTGGAAAAGTATGATAATTGTGATATGCTTAATCATCACCTTTGTAATTTGGTCAACTCAAATGTTGCTTGTTAGAGGGAATCTCTTCTTGTTTGCATAAGGGTTTATACTGGTACTGTGCTGTCAGACAGAATGTCTTGACATTGAGCTTCTGTGTATAAGCTCTTTTGGATCTTGTTGTGTGTGGGAGTTTATTTCTCTATGTGAAGTTTTTGTTGTGAGTGTCTCTGATCTACCTTTGTAGTTTGTTTCTTTACTGCTGTGTTTAAATTATGGTTTGCAAGTAGTTCATGCAAAGGGATGTTCCTGGGTTGCTATGATGATAGCAGAACCCATGGCTGTTAACTATTGAACCAAAAATAATGGTTCAATCATTGTGATAAAGACTGATGACCGAACAAATGCTGGAACATCATCTCAGCTGTATAACACTCCATAAATTAACAGAGAATTCTCAAGCCTACAATGTTTTCTCTAGAGTCATAAAATTTATACAAGAGAGTTAAGTTTTTGTAGTTCATTATGTGGAGTTAGTGTTCACCGATTTATTCAAAACTGAAATATCTAGTCGTGGTGAATTTTGGAGTAAAGTATTGGCCAAGTCTGGTGGTGATAGTGGCTTTGACAGTGCTGAAAGGAAGGATTTGCTGTATAGTGCAAGATGACATATTTGATGTCTTGACATCTGGCCTAAGGTTGTGAAAGAACCATGGTTTATCTGGTTTTTTATTATGATGATATGCTGTGAAGTATGGAAATGAACTCTACATTTCTGTGTGATCTTTGGTGGTGCTGGGATGCCATGTTCTAACATCATTCTAGCTGTTGGTACTTAAGAGGAAATGTACTTCTATTGATGTGGTTTGTGTGCATGAAGTCAAACCAAATGTGGATGTCATCTTTCCTGCCTGAAGTGTTTTGGAGAACTCTGGTTTCTCATAAATGTTTTTTAGGCTTATTTTTCTTCTGCTGTGCATGTTCCTCTGATATGTGAACTGGGAAATTTCATGATTGCATGAGTATGTCCTTGAGAACAATGAAGTTTATTGTCTGGGAGAATTTATTTTTCTCTAGAATGGGTTGTGGTCTTTAGGAGGAGTTGTTGTTCAGGTTGGTTTTTGATGTCAGACTAGATGTCGTGACATTGTGTTTAGCTATTCAGCTGTACTTTGATGAATTCTTAAGCTATGTAATTCAGAGGGAGTTTGTTTTTGCTGTATGATATTCTTATGAGAGTTCTATGTTGTTTCCACTGTGTGTGCCCTGATTTGTTAAGGATGGTTCCTCTTGAGAAACAATTATGTCCTTTTGGATCAACAAGAATTTAATTTGGGTATAAGTATATTGCTGAGGAAGCTGTTGCTCCAAATTGAGTTGGTTGCTAAAAGATTAGAATGTCAAACACAATGTCATGACATTGTATTGTGACAAGCTGGTCACAATCAGAATTTTCAAGAATTTTCACTTTGCATAGCTGAACAAGTTTAATGTGTCTGGTTATCATTTTGTCAGGAGTGTTTTGGGAATTTATATTAATGAAGAGTTATAGCAACTACAGTTTAGGAGGCCTGAAAAACATTTTTTTGTTACTTGCGTTTCTCAAGAAAAAAAGTTTTTCAATGACATGGAGAATGTCATTTCAAATGTTGCAGTCAAAGCTTGGAAAGCGAGAAAGAGGAACAAGAGATTATCTCTGTTACCAAGGATAATTTCACTCCTTTCAACAATCCCATCCTTGACTGATAAGGCAATATAAGCAAGGTCATATTCCTCTTTTAAATCTAAAAACCTTATCGCTTTAGTCGTCTACCCAACTATGTTTCAACATGAGTCAGAATTCCAAAAATATTGATGCTTAAAAGGCTCTTGTGATGAATGCCAAGAAGGATAAGAGTGCAGATCTAAAAAAGGTGGAGTCCGGAGTTATGACATCTATTGGATCATCTACTGGAGCATTTAGGATGGGGAAAAATATGTGACAAAGATGAAGTCCTTCAAGAAAAGTCATGCTCAACTATATGACTCTGACAAGGATGTTGATGAAGATTACATTAATTTCATTAACTCAGGAGGTTGGAGTGAATAGCTGGCTCCATAGATGAATTTTTTTCTGGTTGGGTATGTTTTTTTTGCTGTTTGTATTGTAATAATTCCCTAACAGTATTTGCTTCCATTTATTGCTTTATGTTTCCAGTTGTTTGCTTCCATTAGAACTATTTGTAGCCTTTGTTACTGTGTGTTTTCATTTTTGTTTACATTTACTCTATTTTTTTTGTCGATTTTTGGCTAAAAAGGGGGAGTAAAGTGTTAGTATGCTTGTTGTTTCTGATGCTAGATCAGATGACATGATATCGTGTCATGTTTTAGTGTGCTTTGTGGTTGCTTACTGTATGCAACTATTTAGGGGGGGCATGATAGTCTGTCATACTTGTTGATGCTGCTGATGTGATGTATGTTTGCAATGATGTGCAATCACATGTTCTGACATGTTATGGATATCGAAAACCTTGGATGCTCTATGGTAATCTATTACTCTGATGCTCTGATTAGTATGTGTGGCTTCTTCTGTATGTGTTTCTAATGTGTGAACTTTGACAGTTCATGTTTGTCTGTCTTGTGATTTGGGTTTTCCCCTTGAGAGGGATGTGTGAACCAAGACAACTGAGGTTTGGATTTCTTGTGATTTGGGTTTTTCCCATTTTCCCTTGAGGGGAGTATTGGTTATGTGTGACAGGGGGAGAAATTGACCTATCTGAGGTTGCTGTGTTGGAGCTGTGTAGATGTGATGACAGACCATATGTCTTGGCATCCGTGTGAGGGCAAGGTGTCTTTACACTCAGTATTTATTTTAATGATGTCAAAATATGTACTAGCTCGTAGTGTGTAATTTGGACGATATCATCGCATCATAGTCGGCATTCGTACTTCACAATGCATAAATATCCCATAATCATGTGTCCATACATATAGGAAGAGTCTCACATATCTCTTGTATGTGTTTGATCATGTTGAGAGTCATAGGAATGCATAAACATAGCCTAGGTAGAATAAACTATGTCAAAAAGTAATTTTTGTAAATTTTTGGTGTTTGATTCGACTCAAACCCTGCTTTGGTCGAGTCATGGAAACTTGATTTTCAATCATTTTCTCACGGGCATCACGTCGACCCTCCGGTCGACCCATACTGAAGACATTTGTATTTGCATTTTTTCACAAGGCTTGCGTCAACGCATGGCCCTATTGCGGTAGACGCATAGCTTCCAAACTTGCATAGTTCTGCGCACGGGTCAGCACAGGTCGACCCTTATGATTCTTGGTCGACCGTTCGCCAAAATCCTGTCATTTTTCTGATTTCTCTCAATTTCAAAATGCTGTTATTTTTGTTAGTTGATCATAGGATCATATATATATGTTGTACCTCATTTTTTACACAATAACAAGAAAAAAGTGAAAGATATACACTGAATTTTTCTCTCATCATCTTCATCCTCATTCTTGCATTTTCTCAACAATTACACATAACAATTTTTGTTGATCTCTTGCATCATTGAGGTGATAACATCCAAACATAGGATTGTATATCGAGTTTGGTGTGAGTTTTTCAGTGGGTTTTTTCTTGAATAAAACCACTAAGGTTTTTTCCTCCAAAATCATTTGGATTTGGGGGTTTTAGGGACAAATCTTTGCTTCATAGATTCAGCCGAGCGAAGGTGATTGAAGAACGGCGGGTTCGTTCAATCTAGTAGCGTTAATTGGAGGATTGTGCAAGAAAGATTTGGATTCAAACTATGTGTGATTGAAATCATCTGAGTGAAGGTGATTGAAGACCGAAGAGTTCATTCAATCTAGTAGCGGTAAACAGAGGTTTACTCAACAAGTTCGAGGCACTTGATTCGACTTGAATCAAGGGGGATTCTTGAGTGTGTGGTATCTAAGGCTTCTCTTGTAAAAACATTTGCAACAAGATTATACATATCTCAATTCTGGTTTTAGAATTGGGGGCAAACATACCCAAAGCTAGGACGAAAGGGAAGCTGTCTAAAAACAAATGGGGTGTTGTTCTCTCTATCCCTATCTCTTTAATTTTTGAACTGTTTACGTTTGTGCTAAATCAATTGATCGATAAAATTCTGTTATAGTGTAGTGCTGAAAATCTGGTTTGAAAACACTTTACAATCAATTTGACTGTATTTGGAAAAATTCTGCACTACATTTACATAGAAGTTATCACTTGGGGTACTTTGCACACCTAGTATTCAATAAATTGACTGCTCACAAAGTGTTTGTGAATTTGGCTTACTTTTTAATTAGTCATTGGAAATTGCACAACATTAAGTGAAGTCAAGTATATTGATTAATAATCAAATTTGAGATTCGTTTTCTCATCGAGCCTATCATTCCGTTTGGCTTACGCATATCCGGCCTTTCGGTAATTGGTTTGTTTAGACGATATAGTTCCTCAGCCGCTTCTGTAAACATTTTTAAAATCAAATTTAAGCGATAACTCTTTTTTAAAAAGTAGTGATCTATTCAACCCCCTTTCTTGATCAATTTTCATAGTCTAACAAGTGGTATCACGAGCACCGGTTCATCTAGTGCTTCACGTATAAATTTTTAGAAAATGGCAAACGAACTGAAAGAGGCTTACAATAAAGCACCCATTTTTAATGGTGAGAACTATAGTTACTGGAAGGATTGATTGTGTGTGCATATTAATTCTATTGATAGGAAGGTATGGAACATTATACAAAATGGTCCCATGGAAATTACTATGGCCAATGCAAATAACGTGGTCATACCTAAGCCGGAAGCACAATAGAATGAAGAAGATGACAAAAAGTATAACTACGATTGAAAATCTAGAAATATTTTGATCTCCTCTTTGGGTGTTGATGAGTATTATAGAGTTTCACATTGTACGATTGCTAAAGCTATGTGGGACGCATTGCAAGTTTCCCATGAGGGAACTAATGACGTCAAACTAGCTCGAATCAATACTTTGACTCAAGAGTTTGACCTCTTTCACATGAAGCAAGGGGAAACCATTGTTGACATGCAAAAGAGGTTTACTCATTTAATCAATAGACTAAACTCACTTTGTAGACCGGTTTCCAATGACGTAGCTACTAATAAAATCTTGAGGTGTCTTACTAGGGAATGACAACCAAAGGACACCGCCAAAAAGGAAGCCAATGACCTCATGACGTTAGACATTACAACTTTATTTGGGAAGCTCGAGGAACATGAGAAAGTGCTCATTAGTCTTGGCCAATTTGAGAAAAAAGAGAAGAAGGAAAAGACCAAGACTAAATATGCGTAAAAGAAGTCAATAGCTCTAAAGGCTTCTAGCTCAGAGTCCTCCGCAAATGAGCTAAGCGAGAGTGAATCTAGTGATGATGAGGAAGAAGATTCGAATGAGGATATGGGATTGTTTGTGAGGCGATACAATCGCTATATAAATAAAAATGGTATTCAACATTCGGAAAAGAACCTCGTCAACTTTAGAAAACAAACAAGGTCTTCCAAGAATGAAGGCAAAAAGAGTGGAAAAACTAAAGGGTATTGCTATAATTGTGGAAAAGTCGTCCATTATAAGCCGGATTGTCCATTGATGAAGAAGGACAAAGGAAAGGAAAAGAGTCATCCACAAAAGAAATAAGGTAAACCTAGAAGAGCCTAAGCGATAGTGAATCATCTAGTGAAGAGAGTTCAAGTGACGAAGAAGATTCCATTAAGCTTTGCCTCTCCGCTCATCAAAGGAAAAAGAATAAAAAGGTAAGACATGCTAAATATGATAAATTTAAAAAAATGTCTCATTCTGAATTACAACATGTTTTTGATACTCTACACCATGAGGCTAAGGAAGCCTTTAAACATTTAGCTTCAAACAAACAAATTTTTTCTCATTTGGAGCAAAAGATCTCTGATTCCGAAAAGGAATTAGAGGCTCTCAAAAAGTCTATGGTGGAAGTAACAAAAGTAGATGTTGAGGAAGACAAGAGTAAATGGTTAAATTTTGGTTGTGATGCTTGTCATATTTGGCAAAAAGAGGTTAGAACTCTTAAAGCCAAACTTGACAAGGCTCTAGAACCAAAGGTCACTTTTGCTATTGATAGATCACATTTTAAGAAAAGCATGGTTAATCCATATCAAAAATACACTTATGTGATTAGAGATCAATCTAACAAAAGTGATTCTCATGTTAACCTTACTTGCTTGTATTGTTGCAAAAGGGGTCATACCATTGCAAAATGTCGCTTTAGGAGGTGTTTAGTTCCTAAAGGTGTTTATCAATGGTTGCCTAAATGCAATCCTATTTTCACTCACAACCAAGGACCCAATAAGAATTGGGTACCTATTTCCCTTGATTGATTGTGTAGGTACAACATCTTGAGACCACGAAAAAAAGATGGGTTCTTAATAATGGATGCTCAAGACACATGACATGAGACGTTTCTCTTTTCGTTGACTTAGTGGCAAAGAAAAAAGGGGTTGTGACCTATGGAAACAATAATAAAGAGGCAATACTCGACAAAGGTAGTGTAGGTAATCCCTCTTATACTACTATCTCAGACGTGCTACTAGTTAAGGGTCTTAATCACAACATATTAAGCATTAGTCAATTATGTGACAAGGGTTATAAAGTCTCATTTTCAAAAGATTGCTGCATAGTTGAAAATAATGACAAAAAAGAGATGTGTTTAAAGGCCGGAGGGTTAATAACGTCTATATGCTAGACTTGAATGAGGTATCGTTGATTAACGACAAGTGTCTAGTCACCATGAGTAAAGATTCATGGTTATGGCATAGGCGTTTGGCGCATGTCAATTTCGGTTTGCTTAATAAAATAGTTTCTAAGGACCTAGTAGTCGGCTTACCCAAAATCAAGCTCACAAAGGATCACTTATGTGATGCGTGCCAAATGGAAAAGCAAAGAAGGATCTCGTTTAAGTCTAAAAACATTGTTTCAACCACGAGACCCCTTGAACTCCTCTATATGGAACTCTTTGGACCATCTAGGATTAAGAGCGTAGGTGGTAACTACTACGGTTTTGTGATTGTCGATGACTATTCTAGGTTTTGCTTGACTATTTTCTTAGCAAGCAAGAGCAATACTTTTTCGGATTTTGAGAAGTTTGCCAAGCTCTCTCAAAACAAATTGAACACAAACATTGTAACAATTAGAAGTGATCATGGAGGTGAGTTCGAAAATCATCTTTTTGAAGAATTTTGTAATAACCATGGGATTGATCATAATTTTTCCGCACTACGTACCCCTCAATAAAACATGGTTATGGAATGTAAAAATAGATTTTTGGAAGAATTGAGAAGTACTATGATCAATAAGATTGGCTTTCCAAAATACTTCTGGGCTGATGCCATTAGTAAGGCTTGTTACGTTTTGAATAAGGTGTTCATCTGTCCTATTCTAAACAAAACACCGTATGAGCTTTTGAAAGGGAGGAAGCCTAACGTATCTCACCTTAATTTTTTTGGTTGTAAGTGTTTTGTGTTGAATAATGGTAAAGAGACACTTGGTAAGTTTGATTCTAAGGCCGATGAAGGTATCTTTCTTGGATACTCTCAGTCTAGTAAGGCATATAGGGTATACAATAAGAGGTTACTTACTATTGAGGAGTTTGTACACGTTACTTTTGATGAGTCTTATCAGAAAAATGTCAGAAAAGGTACTTCGTTTCACGGTGCAGGTTTATCTTCAGAAGACATACTCAAGGACACTGATAAAGGCCTTGATAAACCTGAAGCAGTGCATGCTGAGGAGGAAAAAGATCACCATCCGGAGAAGATTGAGGAGGATCATCCAACTAACAACAATGACCTTCCTCCAGCTTGGAAGTCTTCTAAAGACCACCCCATCGACAACATACTCGGTGATATCTCAAAGGGAGTAACCACTAGATCCAAGCTAAGTAACTTCTATTATCACTTCGCTTTCATCTCACAAGTTGAGCCTAAAAACTCAAAAGAGGCCTTACTCGATGAACATTGGTTTTTATCAATGCAAGAGGCGTAAAATCAATTTAAAAGAAATGAGGTTTGGGACCTTGTCCCTCCTCCGCGAGGCCATCGATTAATCAACACTAGATGGGTGTTTAGGTACAAGCTCAACAAAAATGGGGTTATAACTAGAAATAAAATGCGCTTAGTTGTGCAAGGGTATAACCAAGAGGAAGGCATAGACTATGAGGAAACTTATGCCCCTGTTGCCCGACTCGAGGCTATACGTCTGTTGCTAGCTTACGCATGTGCTAAAAAATTCAAATTATTTCAAATGGATGTAAAAGTGCTTTTCTGAATGGTTATAATAATGAAGAGGTTTATATAGCCCAACCTCATGGTTTTAAATCCCATTAGTATCCTAATCATGTTTATAAGCTCAAACGCGCTTTGTACGGTCTCAAGCAAGCCCCTAGGGCTTGGTATGAGCGTCTTAGCAAATTTATACTAGATCAAGGGTACACTAGAGGAAAGGTTGAGACAACCCTCTTCATTAAACGTCAAGGAAAGCACTCAATTTTGGTATAAGTATATGTAGACGATATTATATTTAGTTCTACTAACATGAATATGGTCAAGGAGTTTTCTAAGTTGATGTAGGGAGAATTCGAGATGAGCAAGATGGGGGAGCTAAACTATTTCCTCGGATTGCAAATCAAGCAACTTAAAGAAGGGACATTCGTGATCCAGACAAAGTATTGTCTTAAGCTACTCAAGCGCTTCGATATGGCTAACTCGAAATCAATCAACACTCCAATGCATACTTGTGTTAACTGAGTCGAGATGAGACTAGTAAGGATGTAGATGTGAAGAAATATAGAGGTATAATTGGTTCTCTCCTCTATCTTACCGCATCCCGACCAGATATCATGTTTAGTGTCTGTACGTGTGCTATGTACCAATCATGTCCCAAGAAATCACATTTAAAAGCCATGAAGCGCATACTTAGATACCTATGTGGTACTCCAAAGTAGGGGCTTTGGTATTCCAAGGGAAGTGATTACTCTTTAGTTGGCTATTCCGATTCAGACTTTGCCGGTTGCAAATCGGATAGGAAAAGCACGAGTGACACTTGTCATTTTTCTCAAATTCCTTAGTGAGTTGGCATAGTAAAAAGCAAGTTTCTGTTGCTTTGTCAACAACTGAGGCGGAATATGTTGCGGTCGGTAGTTGTTGTGCACAAGTCTTGTGGCTTAAGAAACAATTACTCGACTTCAATGTTAAACTTGAACGTATTCCCATGTTGTGTGACAATACAAGCGCCATTAATTTAACCAAAAACCCGGTACTACATTCACGCACGAAACATATTGAAATATGCCATCATTTCCTTAGGGATCATGTAGAGAAAAGTGATATTGTGTTTGAGCATGTTGATTCTAAGAATCAACTTGCGGATATTTTCATAAAACCATTTGCGACAGAGCCTTTCTTTAACATCCGTAGGGAACTTGGTGTTCTCGATATCTCGGATCATGTTTAAATATGTATGATTGCATGCTCTATATCTATGCTTGTCTATATTGAGAAAATCCAGCTATATGTGAGGGCATCTTTCATCAATCGTCATCGGAGGTAATATCGTTCCTCTCTAGTCAACTAGTCTTGATCAACTATATATGTAAGAAATTGTGCCAAAATGTGTGTTATATTGATGTTTATTCCATGGTCTGGATGTAATTTTAATCCATTTTTAAGTTTGGAATATGTGTGGCTTGCTATTTATCTCTAATTGATGCATACATTACTCAAGAAGTTCATTTTTACATGTTTAGACTGCTTAAGTCTACCAAAATAGAGCATGGGTCGACTCATTATTTTCATAATTTCTTGCATTTTGACTCGGGTGCGCGCAGGTCGACCCTTGGGTCGACTCAAACATTAAAAATTTTTAATTTACGCTTTTTTTATTCAGTATGCGTCGACGCATAGAAAGTTTGGTCGACGCGTCACTGACAAATTTTGAAAAATCGCTTGGAAACCCGCGTGTCTCTTCATTGTGTTTGGAAATGTTTGACCCATTAATTTTTCTGTTACACTTTCAAAGCATAATCATCATCATCATTTGCATCTAGACACAATTCCTCATTCTTCTCCTCTCCTTCAATTCTCTACAAAACCCTACAAACCTACTTCCAAAAGTTCATCAAAAATCAAAACTTTTAACAGTTACAAGGATTTCAAGGGTTCTCTCATCATCAAATCAAATTCGTGTACTGTTCGTCATCATCAAATCAAATTTGTGCATTGTTCATCTACTCCAAAAAGTGTGTTCTCATGGCTTCCACAAGAATCACAGGGAAAATAACTACAAGGGCTTCAACTTCTAGGGCTGGTACTTCTTAACCCAAGTCAAATGTTCCGGTAACCGCTCTTTCTTTGTAATCTGATGATTTGGCTGATACTTACAATAAGAACTTTGGTAAATAATCAGTTAAGCAATTTGCATACTATCCCTTAAGAGCTGAGCGCATGCACCTTGATGAGATTATTGAATTGCTTAATGTTCAAGAGTTTGATACGTTTTTGGAATGTGACACAAAGTACAATGAGGATTTGGTCAAGCTATTTTATGCAGGTATTCATGGTAAGTTTGACAGTTTTGAGTTTAACCATGAGATAGGTGGTAAAACTTACTCAATCAATGCCAATATCTAGAAATATTTGGTCAAGATAGATCCAAAGTTGTCTCCTCATCCTAAAGTTACTGATACCAACTGTGTTAAAGGATATGAGTTCAAAACGGCCCTAAATTCTATGTTGAAGAATCCCTATCCTGACAGCATTTTGGAGAGCAATTTGTTTCCCAAAACTATTACTACTGGGCGTTTAAGGGCTGCTAATAGGATCCTACAATGGATCGTATTCCACATTCTCCGTCCCAAGAAGAGAAGATATTCTAGGATTAACCAGACTGAAGTCCATTTGGTGTATCTGCTGAAGAACAAGAAACAGATTAATTGGCCACACTACATTGCGAGTCGGATTTTTGCTCTCCGGGACTCATGTCGAGGTACATCCTTATGCTATGCATCTTTAATTCACAGCATTCTGAATAAGGATGAAGTTGGGGTTCAAGGTATTCCATATGCTTATGTGACATTCAATCAGAAATTCAGTCAGAAGACACTAACAATGATGGGTTACTTTTGGGATAATCAAGAGCAACGATACATGTTTCGGGGCAGAGCTACGTGCTCAGGTGTTTAATATGTTGATGAGGATGAAGACGAAGACGAAGATGAAGAGGAAGAAGAAGCAGCTGATGAGATGCAAACTGACGTCCATGATGCTGAACAGGATAACACTGAGTGGTTGGGTCACTCACCTGCTCAAGATCCTTATGTAAATCAGGGATAGGGTGAGTGGAAACACACTGGATGGACATCTCTAGGTTCATCCTACGTGCCTCCAACAACTAATTGGCATTAGCAAGAGTCATACTATATTTTTCCTTCTTCACCGCAACCTCAACACAATAATAATGATGTTCTGGAAATGTTAAGAACCATGCAGCTCCAACAACAAAACTTTGTGACTGCTCAAGAAGAAAGGAACACTGCTCTCACAAATCAGTTACAAGCTCAAAGTGAGAACTTCAATTTGTTTGCCTCCACAGTGATGACAAGGTTTGACAATTTGGCTACAACCACTGAGAGTAAGAATCGTGCTCTGAAAAACAATTTTAACACTCTCAATCGGGCTGTATTGGAACTTACGGAACGATTGGATGAACAACCTCCTCCACCACCTCCGGATTACTACTTCAGAGGAAGGGGCCACCAATTAGGGGGAGGAGACCTTGAGGATTAAGATGCCTAGTGTAGTGCATTTCATATTTTGTTTTGTTTGCATATCATTATATGTTTTGGTTTGCTTTTGTATTTCTTATGACTTGAAGTTTATTGGAATTTTATGGTTATGTAATGCACTTTAAGTTTCCTTATATGCTTCTTGTCTTATTTATCCATATACTTTCTGCATTAACATCATTTTATGTGGATGCTTGTTAATGTGTCTTGGTTGCAAATTATATGAGTGTGTACATATGTCTATATCATGTTATTCTTTGACCTTGTATTTCTCTCTTTTTGATGTTGTCAAAGGGGGAGAAGGGTATATGGGTATATGCTCTACAAAAAGAAAAAGTAGCACTTCATGTCTTAAAGATTGATCAGATTGTATTTCAGAATAATGAACAAAGTCAGGGAGAGGATGAGTATCAAATTACTCGACAAGCTAAAGAAGTTTTGCCATCATAAAAAAGGGGGAGTATGTGAGGGCAAGGTGTCTTTACACTCAGTCTTTACTTTAATGATGTCAAAACATGTACTAGCTCGAAGTGTGTAATTTGGACGGTATCATCGCATCATAGTCGGCATTCGTACTTCACAATGAATAAATATCCCATAATCATGTGTCCATACATATAGGAAGAGCCTCATATATCTCTTGTATGTGTTTGATCATGTTGAGAGTCATAGGAATGCATAAACATAGCCAAGGTAGAATAAACTATGTCAAAAAGTAATTTTTGTGAATTTTTGGCGTTTGAGTCTACTCAAACCCTGCTTTGGTCGACTCATGAAAACTTGATTTTCAATCATTTTCTCACGGTCGACCCATACTGAAGACATTTGTATTTTCATTTTTTCACAAGGCTTGCATCAACGCATGGCCCTGTTGCGGTCGACGCATAGCTTCTAAACTTGCATAGTTCTGCGCACGGGTCAGCGCAAGTTGACCCTCATGATTATTTGGTCGACCGTTTGCTAAAATCCTGTCATTTTTCTAATCTCTCTAAATTTTAAAATGTTGTTATTTTTGTTAGTTGGTCATAGGATCATATTTATACATTGTACCTCATTTTTTACACAATAACAAGAAAAAGTGAAAGATATACACTGAATTTTTCTCTCATCATCTTCATCCTCATTTTTGCATTTTCTCAACAATTACACATAACAATTTTTGTTGATCTCTTGAATCATTGAGGTGATAACGTCCAAACATAGGATTGTATATCAAGTTTGGGGTGAGGTTTTCACTGGGTTTTTTCTTGAATAAAACCACTAGGTTTTTGTCCTCCAAGATCATTTGGATTTGGGGGTTTTTGGGACAAATCTTTGCTTTATAGATTCAGCTGAGCGAAGGTGATTGAAGAACGGCGAGTTCGTTCAATCTAGAAGCGTTAATCGGAGGATTGTGAAAGAAAGATTTGGGTTCGAACTGTGTGTGATTGAAATCAGCCGAGCGAAGGTGATTGAAGACCGAAGAGTTCATTCAATCTAGTAGCGGTAAACGGAGGTTTATTCGACAAGTTCGAGGAACTTGATTCGACTTGAATCAAGGGGAGAGAAGACATAGTATCAACATCAACGAGGATTCTTGAGTGTGTGGTATCTAAGGCTTCTCTTGTAAAAACATTTGTAACAAGATTATACATATCTCAATTATGGTTTTAGAATTGGGGGCAGACGTACCCGAAGCGAGGAGGAAAGGGGAATTTCCTAAACAAATTCGGTGTTGTTCTCTCTTTCCCTATCCCTTTAATTTTTGAACTGTTTATGTTTGTGCTAAATCAATTGATCGATAAAATTCTGTTATAGTGTAGTGCTGAAAATCTGGTTTGAAAACACTTTACAATCACTTTGATTGTATTTGAAAAAATTATGCACTACACTTACATAGAAGTTATCACTTTGAGTGTGTTTGCTTACGCCTAACATATATATAGCTGTATAGGATATAAGTAATTTTCTTAAATAAATTTTTGCACTTTCTTTATAGCCTAAATTCAAACAACTTATCACTTCATCCCAAAAATACATCGGTCTTTTCGGTAACCGGTTCATTTAGACAATATAGTTCCTCGGCCGCTTCCGCAAATAATTTTAAAATCAAATTTAAGCGCCGACGCTCCTTTAAAAAATAGTGATCTATTCAACCCCCCTTCTAGATCAATTGATGTCGTCTAACAATCCGGTCTATAAACAGTTCTGGAGTTTGAAGGAGTTGTAATCTCTGGTGATCTGTAGATGCATTTTATCTCTGATATCTTTCTCTTTGCAGGTTGTGCAAAGTTTAAATGTAGCTTGTGTCCTGTTTTTGTGGTGTTATTCCTCCTCTCCAGAATTATTGAGCAAGCGTTGTTTTAGCCAAAATTTGCCAAAGGGGGAGATTGTTAGATCCATGGTTTTAGGATTGGAAGCAATTTTTCTAAAACATGGTTCACAATAAGATGTTGTGTGAAATGTTCTAACTTGTTGGTCTGTCAACATTGAAGATAGATGTTCTGACAGATGCTGTGACTTGCTGTACCTAGGGCTGGAAATGAGCCGAGTCGAGTCGAACACGCCTTAACTCAGTTCGACTCGTTAAGAATTAGCCGAGTTCGAGTTCATCACGAACTTTTTTTCAGCTCAAACTCGACTCGTTAAGAATTGGCCGAGTTCGAGTTTATCACGAACTTTTTTTTCAGGTCAAACTCGACTTGTTAGAAGTTCAACTCGCTTATTTCACAGACTTAAAAGTAACTTTTTAAAGTCTATATATATATATATATATATATATATATATATATATATATATATATATATATATATATATATATATATATATATATATATATATATATTGACATTTTAAATTAATATTTTTTTAAATAAAAAATATAGAAATAAAATAAAAGTTATAAGATTGGAATTTATACGATGTTAATTTTATATGTATAATTATTCGTAGAAATATTTTACTCACTTGAGAATATAAATTATCAATTAAAACCGTTAGATTAAAAGAAAATATGAGACTAAGATTTAGAACAAATCTTTAAATCTACTCTTAAAGACAATATAATATATCTCATATATAATCGAATTGACTCATTAACCTAACGAGTCGAACTATGTATAGTTCAAGTTCAGATAATTTAGTTAACGAACTTAGATTTTAGCTCATATTCAGCTCATTTGGTTCATGAACCTAGTTCAACGATTTAATTTTCGAATCGAATTTCGAACTATTTTCGAGTTGATTTGGTTCATTGTCAGCCGTAGCTGTACCAGAACATCAGTACATGCTGTATTTTTATTCTTGACGGATTTGATTTGATTTTGTGAGATTTTGTTTGGATATATCTCACTTATTTTCGTAGGTCAATAAGATTTAACCTGGAACATTTGATTTGATCTCCAACTGTTCATAAGTTTCTTAAATTGTATGTTGAGACAATTTAGGAAACTTAATGTTTTGTTCCAAGATTTAAGGAGTTTTTTGTGTATAATTGATGCAGCCCTTAACATGTGGATCAAGCAATATTTGGGTGAAGATTTCGAAGCCCATGGATTGCTGAGGAGTATTTAAAGAGCAACCTAAACCTAATGTGTTTATGGCTTTCACTTTTGTAAAAATAAGGGGAGCTTTAGAGTGTTGGGTTTTGAGAGTCTCTTTTGTGTGACTTTGTAAGTCACCCACGTACCTTTTGATTCATTGAGGTAGACTGATTGTATGTTGTTCATTGTTCACTCATGAGCTTTTAAGAAAGAGTGTATTGTCCTTAGTTTAAAGCTTTTAAGCAAAACTAAGTATTGTTTTTGGAAGAGTATTCTTCTATTTTGGCTTGTTGAATTGTCACTGGTTTGTGACTGATAGAAAGTGAGAGGGGGATCTCATATCTAAAGGGTTTCTAGGTAGAAGTTGCACAAGGTAGTGATTAGGCGAAAAGTTGTAAATGATGGAGTTTTGCTTTAAACTAATGCTATCATAGTGAATTTCCTTCCTGGCTTGGATGCCCCAGATATATGTGATGTTGCACCGAACTGGGTTACCAATTGACTGTGTTATTTATCTTTCTACATTTTATTTTCAGTCTGATTTATTTGTTCTATCAGACAAAAGATGTTGTAACATCTTTCTTGACATTATGTTCTGATGTGAGGACATTAGTATTAACATGTGTTAGAGTGCCAGAATTTCAGATATTACCCATTAATGTTATTCTTGAGATAATGTGATGGTATGTAAACCAACCTCTAATGTTCTACAAATTTTATATGTTTAAAATAGTGGTTCGGTTGGAAGATGTGATTTAATTCTACACAAAAGTATCTTAAATTATACTTAGAACAAACGGTTGATTATCATTATCTTTTTTCTATCCAGATTATGCTCCTTTAAAACCAAGAAAAATAGGATGATGTTTAAAATATCTCTTACTTTTCTAGTTGCCCTATTTCAGTTTTGTTACTCTCTTTCATTAAATTCAAAACATGGCTTCACTTGAGATGATATATGCTATTACAATTATTTTTTTAATGATTTGTCAGTTTACTTGCCTGTGATATTTAGTTTTGCCTAAAATATTGAATGCTCCCTTAAACTGCAAAAGCTACTTCACAATGATGACCCATGTTTTGTTATTGAGGATGTTGATTTTTTTTTTCAGTAGTTGCATTTTTGCAGGAAGATCTTAATGTCAACTTTGTTTAGTTGGATGACCAATGTACTTTTTAAAGGTAATAATTTTCTAAAAAAATATCTCTTACATATAGGCTCATGATGTAACTATGATTTATCATCTTATTGAAATATTAAATTAATCTCAGTTTGTTCTCATAACATAGGGCAGCTACTTTATCTATAGAATATGGACCTACTTTATCATTTTTAAATATACTCACGTGTATGACTTATTGTTGAAGAGAATTTATGTGGGTATATGTGGCCTCAAATGGTATGAATTCTTTCAATTGCATTTTTATCATTCAATAACATTGTTTTATGAGTCCTTCAGTTGATATGTGTTCAGTTGTATGTAATACTATTGTGTGTAGCCATTTTTTGGACGCTTACAAAATGCATAAACGGCATTGTAAGGGTTTTGTTACCAAACAATGTCACCAACGATGAGTCTCGTCGTCGTCGCCAACAACGTTGGTTGTGGAATGCCAGAAGGCAAGTGTTTCCCGTGTTCATGTGTTTATGGAAGAACAACGGCTGTGTATTCATGCACTACAAAAAAAACTTGTTTTTGTCAGGTGATTTAGCAGGGTGAAATTTACATCGCTAATAATAACAGTTGCAGCGTGATTATCACCCCGCAACGTGTTTTTCTAATAAAAAAAAAAAGAATAAATTAAATCAATCACCCCGCAACTAATTTGGAGGAAAACTTTTTTTTTTAAACCAAAGTTTGCATGGTGCTAAACACCCCGTAATATATTTTTCAAATTTCAAAAAAAAAAAAAAGCTATGGCACATTAATTAAGCGCAGAGGGTACAGTGCATGTCAGGAAATTTGCAGGGTGTAAAACACCTTGCAGAGTTGCGGGGTGAAATTCACCTAGCAAAGGTTTTTTCAAAAAGTGTCGTTGCGTCACGTTACATCAATTCTGAGTTGGCAGAGTGTGTCAGAATACTTGCGGGGTGGAAAGCATTTGGCAATGTTGCTGGGATTAATTCACCTCGCTAAGTGCAAGGAACAAATTCCAATACGAGCCAACGGTAACATGAGTGGTTTATATTATGTTATAACTCAGATTTATATTTCTCACAAAACCATTCTCTCATAAAACCATTCTCTCACAAAACCATTCTCTCATAAACTCAGATTTATATTTCTCATTGCAGTCCCTTCTTCATCACAAAAAGTCACACCAATCTCATAAACTCAGATCGCCAACCGCCGTCGTGCATCGCGCCTCCCTCAGGTACCGTCTTCGCGATCTATTTGCCTTTTTTCTTTTATCTGAGATCTGATATGTATGAAAGTTTCCTGTATAAAATTTATGTTTGTATAAAATTGTATGAATGTAAAACTGAGAAGCTGAGTGAGAGAGAGAGAGAGAGAGAGAGAGAGAGAGAGAGAGAGAGAGAGAGAGAGAGAGAGAGAGATGGTGTAGAAATGGTATAAATTGTATGTTTGTAACTGTATAAATTGTAAGAGATTGTATGTTTCTTTTACCTAACTTAATAAATGTATGTTTGTATAAAAGGTGAGAAACTGTACAGCTCGTTTTAAAACAAATATAAACTCAGGACATAATTATATTGTATGTTTTTATTTTTTTTCCTTTTTAATAATTAATTTATAAAACAGAACATAATTATTAATTTATTTTTGTTTTTTTTTTACTATTTTTTTATAATTTACATTTTTTTTGTTTTTAGTATTTAATTTATAAAACAGAAAAAAAATATATTATTTTTTTCGTTTTTTCTTTTTTTTATTGAACAGAAAAAAAATATATTATTTTTTTTATTGAACAGCAAAAAAATATATTATTTTCGATTTTATTCTTCTTTTTATTGAACAGAAAAAAAATATATTGTTTTTTTGTTTTTTTTACTTTAATATCTTTAATTGATTTATTAAATAATATCTTTTTTGTTATATAGTTTTTTAGTATCTTTTTAGTATCTTTTTATTAAATAGTATCTTTTTAACTTTAATATCTTTAATTGATTTAATTTAAAAACAGAAAAAAATATATTATTTTTTTCGTTTTTTCTTTTTTTTTATTGAACAGAAAAAAATATATATTATTTTTTTTATTGAACAGAAAAAAAATATATTATTTTCGTTTTTTTCTTTTTTTTATTGAACAGAAAAAAAATATATTATTTTTTTCGTTTTTTTTTTTACTTTAATATCTTTAATTGATTTATTAAATAATGTTTTTTTTGTTATATAGTTTTTTAGTATCTTTTTATTAAATAGTATCTTTTTGACTTTAATATCTTTAATTGATTTATTAATTGTTTTTAGTATTTTTTTTTCTTAAATATTATTAAATAGTACTTTAATATCGTTTTTTTTTTATCATACAAGTATAGTTAGTATCTTTAATTAAATTATCTTGTTATATATATATATATATATATATATATATATATATATATATATATATATATATATATATATATATTATAAAACAGAATATTATTAAATAGTAAAATATAGTTAATTATAAAACAGAATATTATTATAGTTAATTCTTAAAAAATAGAATGCTAAACATAATTATTATAAATTTATATTTTGTAGTAACATTGATACAATGCTAAACATAATTAACACATAAACATATATTATAGTAAGATTAATTAATATTGTATTTACATTTTGTTACTATTTTTTAATATATTGTTATTATATGATAGTTATAATATACTTTTAAAATAGCATTGTGACATGATTTTATAATAGCATGATTATTTTGTAAATAGTATGGTATACTTTAATTTTGAAATGAAATGTTATTTATAATAACATAATTATAGTATTTTCTATGTTTTTAACATAGAAATTTATGTGTATTAGTTATTTGATATAATTGACCAAAATTCCCGAATTGGTCAATTGATTAAAAACGTTTATGTGATCATAATGGTTACGATATTGTAAACGTGCAGTATGGAATATTACAAGTACTATCGTAGTTGGATGTACGATCGTATATATGCAGGGAGACGTGGACTTAAACCACATTTTGAGGAAGGAGTTAAAGCGTTTGTTACATGGGCATTTGATCAAGAATGTTGTCGGATAGAGGGAGGAGTAAGATGTCCGTGTCTTAAATGTGGATGTAGACGTATAATAAGTAATTCGGAAGAAGTAGAAACTCATTTGAAGAGAAAGGGATTTAAGGAAAATTATTGGGTTTGGACATCAAATGGGGAAGCAATGCCGATAAATATGCCACAGACTAGTAATTTACAACAAGGCTCAAGAAGTCGATCACAGATGGAGTATG
The DNA here is from genome assembly GCA_022829125.1 of Lathyrus tuberosus. NCBI lineage: Eukaryota > Viridiplantae > Streptophyta > Magnoliopsida > Fabales > Fabaceae > Lathyrus > Lathyrus tuberosus. Next base: position 1,951,747 of record JALAZF010000751.1, read on the forward strand.
AAGAACAGTTTAATCTGCACGATGACATGATTGGCGATGCTTTAGGGGTGAACGTGGCCTACGATGAACAACAAGATAGTGATGAGGAAGAGTTGCCGAATGAGAAAGCTCTAAAGTTTTATCAGTTGTTGAAACAAATAAACACGCCATTGTTTGAGAGTTCGTCAGACTCTAAATTATCTATGTGTGTGAGGTTGTTGGCCGCGAAGTCAAACTGGAATGTTCCTGATTAGTGTCTGAAATTCTTTTGTCAAATGATGTTGGATGCGACCCCTACGAAAGACAATTTGCCTAGAAGTTATTATGACGCGAAGAGGTTGGTTATGAAGTTGGGTTTAGAAGTAAGGAAAATTGATTGTTGCATTAGAGGTTGCATGTTGTTCTATGACAATGAGTTTGGTACAAACGATGGAGCGTTGGAGGAATGTAAGTTTTGTAACAGTCCAAGGTATGCAGCTCGCACTACAGCCATTGATCGTAATAAAAAACGCATAGCAGTGAAATCAATGTTTTATCTGCCGATAATACCAAGGTTGCAGAGATTGTTTGCTTCAATGCACAGTGTGAGTCAAATGACATGGCATCATACAAACAAAACAAGTCCAGGCACTATGCGACATCCATCTGATGGCGAGGCATGGAAGAACTTTGATCGGATGCATCCTGATTTTGCTGCAGAACCTAGAAATGTCAGACTCGGATTGTGCTCTTATGGTTTTACTCCATATGTCCAACAGTCGGGAACTGGATATTCTTGTTGGCCGGTTATTGTTACCCCTTACAACCTCCCCCCTGAGATGTGCATGACAAAGCCTTACATGTTTTTGACTTGCCTCATTCCAGGGCCGTCGAGTCCAAAAGCAGGAATTGATGTGTATTTATAACCTTTAATTGATGATTTAAAGAGGCTGTGGATTGGAGAATCTACTTATGACATATCTCGTAAATAAAACTTCAACATGCGAGCTGCTTTGATGTGGACGATTAATGACTTTCCTGCATATGCCATGTTGTCTGGTTGGGGTACACATGGTAAAATGGGATGTCCTCATTGCATGGGTGAGACAAAGGCGTTTACATTGGATAAAGGAGGAAAAAGTTCGTGGTTTGACTGTCATCGTAGATTCCTACCAAAAAACCACATACTTAGAAAAAACATGAATGATTTCAGAAAAGATGTAAAAGTAACAGATCCGCCTCCCCCCTGTTTCTCATCAGTTGAAGTATGGAACATGTTTCGTGATCTACCAAAATTCACAGGCAATGGAAAAGCGATCTGAATTCCAGGATACGGGGAAAGCCACAATTGGACTAAGAGAAGTATTTTTTGGGACCTCCCATATTGGAAAGATAATTTATTGCGACATAATCTTGATGTTATGCACATAGAGAAGAATTTTTTCGATAATGTATTTAACACTGTGATGGATGTCCAAGGCAAGACAAAAGATAATGAGAATGCTAGAAAGGACATGCAACTGCTGTGTAATCGAAAAGATTTAGAGTTGAAGACTCTACCGAATGGGAAACTATTAAAACCCAAAGCTACTTATAGTTTAACTCCCCAAGAAGCCAAGCTTGTTTGTCGATGGTTAACTGAATTGAGAATGCCCGATGGTTATGCTTCTAACTTGGCAAGGTGTGCTAACCCCAACAATGGGAAGGTGAATGGAATGAAAAGTCATGATTACCATGTTTTCATGGAATGGTTGCTTCCAATTGCCTTCAGCTCATTGCCAACACAAGTGTTTAATCCACTAACTAAAATTAGTCAATTTTTTAGAGATATTTGTGCGTCAATTTTAAGAGTGGATGACCTCATTAAGTTGAACAAAGACATTCCTCTCATTCTATGCAAGTTGGAACAAATTTTTCCACCTGGTTTTTTCGATTCAATGGAACATCTTCCTGTGCATCTTGCATATGAAGCTTTGCTTGGCGGACCTGTTCAATATAGGTGGATGTATCCATTTGAAAGATTCATGGGTGATTCAAAGAGATCAGTGAAAAATAAGGCTAAAGTTGAGGGTTCAATATGTGCACATTATTTGCATCGGGAAACATCACATTTTTGCTCTCATTATTTCAATAACATGATGTTAATTCCAAGAATCATAAGGAATGAAGTTAATGTTACAGAAAGAAGTCAATTCACCTTATCAGTCTTTGGTCTTCCTGGTTGGAGTTCTAGAAAGACGAATGTGCACTGGCTGACCGAAAAGGAATTGCAATCTGCTCATGTTCACGTGTTGATTAATTGCGTTGAAGTTAAACCATACATTGAGTAAGTATACCAAGTGAATATTTATTTTGAACACATTGGGTATAAACTTCTTACCTTCTAACTTACTTTTAATGTGTTTCGATATAGGTTATATAATACCTTCCATTATGAACTCACCGGTGGATAAGCAACAACTGCTGACATACATGCTTATTTTCCATCATGGTTCAAGCAACAATTGGCATGTAATGTTGAATCGTCTCCACAATTACTCCATTTGAGAAACTTGTCTGAAGGCCCTATTAAACGTGTGAACAAATGGCACACATACTTTGTAAACGGGTATAAATTTCACACCGATGAATGGACAGAAGGAAAGAAAACCATAAACAGTGGTGTGTTTGTAAAAGGAGTTACAGATGGTGGTGAAGACGACTTCTATGGTGTCATTACGCACATTTACGAGTTAGAATACAATTACTTGGACTCGGAAAACAAAGTTGTCTTGTTTTATTGTGATTGGTATGATCCATCTGATAGAGGCACAAAAATAAATAAAAAATATAACACTGTAGAGATTAAAATGGACCGAAGGTACAAACATTATGATCATTTCATCATGGCACATCTTGTTAGGCAAGTTTATTACGTCCCTTATCCTTTAATTCAGCGAGGTAAGCGAGATTGGTGTGTTGCAATCAAGTCAAAACCAATAGGCCATATTGAAAATGATGAACTTATGGAAGACGTTGCTTATCAAGTCGATGAAATGTCACAAAATAATGATGTGATTGAAGTTGAACAACTCACAAGTTTGTGTGATAACGAGGTTGAGGGTCAGCAAGTTGATGACGTGGATGGAGATGATGAAGAGTCGGAATCCGAAGATAATTTTGAATCAAATGAAGATAATGAAGATTTTGAGGATACACAATTTGAGTAGTATTTTAATGAATATGTATCTAGTATTTTAATGAAGATTTTGTTGTCATGCATCTAGTATTTCAATTTGAATGATGTTTATTTGAACGATGATGCAAACTAAATAATACATGTTGTGTATTTGTATCATGGGTTTATTCTATTGTCAACATATTGTTTATTAATTATTTTTTATAAACAAATTCTTTTCTTTTAGTTAGGTAAAATGCCACCCCGTCCCGAGGATACAGATAAGGGTAAGAAAAGCCGTCGCCCGAAGATACGTATAGTTGAGGCGTGAAAATGAAGCATTGAGAAAAAAATAAATGGAGTTGGAGGAAGCATTGAGACTTTCACTAGAGCAAATAATGCTTACACAACAACAAATTCAACAACAAGTACAACAACAAATACAACAACAAATGCAACAACAAATGCAACAATGGCAACAAATGTTTCAACAACAATATGGTGGTGGCGGAGGTGGACCGGTTGAATACCAAGGAGTGGTAGACGAGAATGATGAAGAAAACGGAAACAACCAAGATTCGGATCCGGAGTGAATGTCATTTTAAATTTAAATATTTTGGATTAATTATAAATTTATTTAAGGCTTAAATAGTGTTTTAGTCCCTGTAAGTTGGCGAGTTTTTGGTTTTAGTCCCTGTATTTTTTTTTTTTTGGGTCCAAGTCCCCACATTTTCATTTCCTTTTGGTTATAGTCCCTGCCGTCAATGGAACGTTAAAAAAAAGCTTAGTTGGCAGACAGTGCTGATCTGGAATATTGTTTTGTCATTTCTTTATTAATTTGTGTAACACACGTGGAAAAGTCAATGGACCGTTTCATAAAGAGGGACCAAATCCAAAAAAAGTTCAAATTTGTTTTCTTCTTCTTCCTTCTAAATTTGGCCTCGTTTTCTTCTTCTTCTTGTTTTCTCCATCTTCTACCTTCAACATCAATGGCGTCCATTTCTGCTGCAAACTCTCATCATAATCAAGCACCGGAGTGTGGTTGCAATAGAAGCATGAAAATGTTTATGTAAAATTCAATGGAAAACCCTAAAAGACGATTTTGGAAGTGTCAAAATTCAGGGCGATTGAAGATGGTGAATGAGAAGAGAAAAATGACTCTGTTGAATATTGTTTTGGTTATTTCATGGGGGATTTTTTGTGTTGAAGGATTTGGGGTTCATGGTCAAGGAGATTGAAAATGGTAAAAAAATAAAGATGAAGATTAAGCTGGAGAAGGAGAAGAGAAAAGTGAATTTGTTGAAGCTATTGTTGGTTGTTTCATGGGGGATGTTTTTTGGTTATCTGAAATGGTGAATCCAATTGTTTGTGTTGTTGTTCAGTTTTTTTGTCTTTAAGTCCTTGTAACATTATCGTATTTTGGAATTGGTCCATGTACCATATGATGACTGAAAAACATGTTTTGGTTTTGAAAAAGTGACTCTGTATATGCCGTTGATGTTATTTTGCTAAGACAACTTTCCAAGAAACAAGTTTCAATGACATAGGAAGTATTGTAGAGTGGGCGGCTGATGTTATTTTCACGTCCGGGAAGAAATCTGTGACAAAGATGAAGTCCCTTACCAAAGGCCGCGTTCAGAAAAATGATTTTCATGCAGATTTAGAGGACTGGGATGAAGACTGGTTCAATTTTCTTCATTCAGGAGGCTGGAGAAAGGGTCATTAACTTCAATTTTCTTCATTCTGTTGTTGTTTTGATTATCCAATTGTATGGTTGTTGTTTTGTTGTTGTTTTTGTTGTTGTTTTGATTATCCCATTGTTTTGTTTTTGTTGTTGTTTTGATCATCAATACCTGTCTCAGCTTGAACATTAGTTACATTTTCCTCAAGAACTGTGTCAGATCCATAGTATATGTCTAATTTGTAAAAAATTGCATTGAAGTTCTAAAGACCAAAAACGAGTTCAGTCAATTACAATATAAAGAATCAAAATTTAAATCACGTGGTATACAACTATATATGTGTTTATATTATCTACAAACCCCATCAAATCAATGCTATTAAAATTCCAAAAGAAAAAAAGTGTAGTAATATCACTTCTCTCGTGTGGTCTGAAAAAAATAATACTAATCTAAATAATACAACACTTAAGAGCTAAAGGTATACTCAAAAAATGGCCAAAATCAGAAAAATTGTCACTGTAAATGCAAAACAGGTTTTTATCAAGATGACTTTAAGTATTTGCCACTGTAAAGTATTTGCCACTTTAAGTAAATGCAAATACAACACTTAAGTATTTATTTTGTTATGACTTTAAGTATGAAAATTATCAAGATATGGTTTAAGTACAACTGCAAGCACAATGATCAACTTAATTGAATTCATATACTGAACAATATAATTGCATACATATACTGAACAAAACCAAAACATGTTTTTCATTCATCATATGGTACAGGGACCAATTCCAAAATACGATAATGTTACAAGGACTTAAAGACAAAAAAACTGAACAACAACACAAACAATTGGATTCACCATTTCAGATAACCAAAGAACATCCCCCATGAAACAACCAACAATAGCTTCAATAGATTCACTTTTCCCTTCTCCTTCTCCAGCTTAATCTTCATCTTTGTTTTTTTACCATTTTCAATCTCCTTGACCATGAACCCCAAATACTTCAACACAAAAAATCCCCCATGAAATAACCAAAACAATATTCAACAGAGTCATTTTTCTCTTCTCATTCACCATCTTCAATCGCCCTGAATTTTGACACTTCCAAAATCGTCTTTTAGGGTTTTCCATTGAATTTGACATAAACGTTTTCATGCTTCTATTGCAACCACACTCCGGTGCTTGATTATGATGAGAGTTTGCAGAAGAAATGGACGCCATTGATGTTGAAGGTAGAAGATGAAGAAAACAAGAAGAAGAAGAAGAAGAAGAAAACGAGGCCAAATTTAGAAGGAAGAAGAAGAAAACAAATTTGAACTTTTTTTGGATTTGGTCCCTCTTTATGAAAAGGTCCATTGACTTTTCCACGTGTGTTACACAAATTAATAAAGAAATGACAAAACAATATTCCAGATCAGCACCGTCTGCCAACTAAGCTTTTTTTTAACGTTCCATTGACGGCAGGGACTATAACCAAAAGGAAATGAAAATGTGGGGACTTGGACCGAAAAAAAAAAAGATACAGGGACTAAAACAAAAAACTCGCCAACTTACAGGGACTAAAATACTATTTAAGCCTTTATTTAATTATCAACTTTTTAAAATTAAATTTGAATTTAAATATTTAGGATTTATTATAATATATCAATTTTAAATATTTCTGAATTTAAATTATTTATTATATTTATATTATTCTAAATATTAATTTAATATTTAGAATAATATAAATATATTTTTTTATTATATGCGTTAGTATTTGCGTGGTGATTTAAACTTGGTATATATAACTCCTTTGCCAGGTGAATTTTATCCAGCAAAATTGAATAATCAAAATTTACTAGGTGGTATGCACCCCGCAAATTTTCTGAACACTATAAACCTACCGGCTCCACGCCTGCTCTGCAGAGAGAAATAATTAATATTAAACATTTGCTGGGTGATGTGCACCCCGCAAAATTCTGAACAAATCTGACACACGCCTGCTCTGCTTGCTTTTAACAACTCTGACACGCGTGTCTCATATCAACTGTGCAAATGCATTTGCGGGGTTATTGGTACCTGGCAACGTTGCGGGGTGAAATCTACCTGACAAGGTTGCGGGGTGATTTTCACCTTGCAAAAAGTTGCAACTACTGTTTTTGCGAGGTATTTCAAACACCCCGCAAATGTGACGTTGCAGGGTGAATTTTGGGTTTGCGGGGTGATATTCTCCTAGCAAATTCCTGTTTTTTTTGTAGTGATGCCCTTCTATAGATCGCCATAGAATTCATTCCCATGTCAAAATCGGAGGACTAGAGTCTGGTTTTTTGGCTGCATATTTTGTTTGTGAAGAAAGGAGGGACCCGTATTTCTCGAGACTAAACAACAGGAACGAGCCATCTAGAGGCAGAAATAGGAAGAATGATGGAAGATATATCTTTGAGAATTTTGAAGAAGATATGTTATCTTCAAAAAATGGACCGTTGGAATCGGTTTCTTCAGAAAAATTCCAGGTCACTTCATCCCCAGGCGCTAGAAAGAAAGAGATTGTTGAGTTATTTAAGAAGGTTCAGGCTCACCTACGCGAGAGATGCCAACGTTGCTTCTGTGGCAAGGCCTCGGTCAGTTTTCAAAATAAAGTCTCCTGTTCCACACGTAAAGTACCTAAGATGAAGTCTTAGTAAAACATTAGAATTTTTGCCTTGGAGGTTTTTTAAAATTTTGTAGTTTGTGCTACCATTATGACATATATGTGAATTCTTTTCAGTAACTCAACCTTGTGCTTGTATTAATAACTAGTAATTCACAGAATAAAAAACTATTGATTACTTTAAATTCACATAAATTATACAATATTTACACAGTGTTATAATATTTAGGCTATAAAAACATTAGTAATTCAAAGAATGAAAAACTATTGATTAATTTGAACAAGTTAGAAAAATAACAACTAACTAAGAACTTGAACTTGCACAAAAAAAAAAAAACTTTCAAAAGAAGTTATAAAACTAGAGAGAGAAGCTCCTCCTTCTCTCTACTTTTGGTCTTTTGGTCTTCACCCTTCGTCTTCCAACACTACGTCTCGTCCAACATTTCTGCCGGCGAAGATGTATCAGGTGCATTGAGTCACAATCACTCACCCATTCCCGTCTGCGTGCCTTGGATTCTCTGCCTGACGTTTGGACTGGTGGTCTGTTTGATTCATTAGGGTTTGGTTTAAAGTCCTAGTCTTCGGGCTAGGGACCTTCCTCCCTGTGGGTCAGCCGCAGTCGCCTTTCCGGCCGTCGGTTTTCTGAATCGCACACGATCTCAACTCCTTTTTGGTTGTTTCTCCCACCTGTGTTTCCCTGGTGTCCCTTGTAGCTGCCGGCATGTCGCTCCATAACCCTAGTTCCCCTAATTCGAAATGGGTGGAGATCAGGAAGAAGAAGATTAGAAATTTTACTCATGTCAGAACTTCGATCTGGAAAAACCATTCTGGAAAATCTCCAGAGATTGATATACTAGAAGCTTCGTCTTTCTTTTTTACGGAATTCCCAGATTCATATGAAGCCAAGCAAATGTATGACTTATTCAAGGAGTTTGGCGACATTCTTGAGGTTTTTATTCCTGGGAGACTTGATGTTAGAGGTAAACGTTTTGGCTTCGTAAGGTTTAAAAGAGTTGTAGATGAAAATCTTTTTGCCATTAAACTTGACAACATTGTCATTAATGGCATTAAGATTTTCGTGAATTTACCAAGATTCCGGAGGAAGGATCCAAGTGCAAAATTTGAAGGCCCTAACAAGTTTCAGAATCTGTATGGTAGAAATGGTGGTAGTCGTGCTAATGTTGGTGCTGCTAGGATGGCAGATAAGAGTTTTGCTGGAAATAGGATGTCTTATGCTCAGATTACCAATGGTTTTCAGCGCAACCAACCGATCCGTGCGGACAAGGTTCTCCTTGGTGATAAACCAAATTTTGCTCACCTCAGTTTTGAAGTTAGTAAGGAAGAGGTTGAAAGATTTGAACAAGCATTTACGGGGGTATTTGAAGTACCGGGATCTGCAGTTGAAGTATCTGAGGCTTTCCAAATGGAAGGATTTTTTAACATTAGAATTACCCCTTTGGGGGCGAATCTTTGTTTACTTGAAGAGGATAACCTGGGTGATATCAAGAGGTTGATTGTAGAAGACTATAAGTGGATAGCTAAATGGTTCTCAGAGGTTCGCCCGTGGACTCCCGCTGATGTTGATCAGGAACGACTTACATGGATCAAGATTTTTGGTTTGCCCTGTCAAGTTTGGGGAGAAAATTTTTTCAAATTCCTTGCTGCTACCACTGGTGCTTTTGTTAAGATGGATGAAGACACTAGAAAACAATCTCGTCTAGATGTTGCTAGAATTCTAGTTCGTACTAAATTCGCCATGAATCTTAATGAAGTTATCAACGTCGAAGTGAACGAAAGCACATATAGGATCAAGATAGTGGAAGATTCCTTTGGTCCATTTGTGTCTGAGAGTGCCAGAAACAAGTGTTCCCATTTTGAAGAAGATAGTTCAGAGTTCGCTGCTTCCATTTCTGAATCTGAAATTGATTCAGAACAAGTATTGGGTGGGGATGGTTGGGACGATCCACTTAAGATTATTAGCTCGCAGTCCAATTCCTCTGCTTCTGTGTCTCAAGATTTGGGTGATAGTAGTATTAGGAGGTCTGCTAAAAATGATAAGTCTCAATCTGAAGGTGTGAGGGAGGCTGACCAGTTGATTTCATCTGTAGTAGAGGGAAGGGGTGTTCAAAATGATGCTGATAAGGAGTTAATTAATTTGCCACAGTCACTTGCGCTAGCTTCAAAGAAGAATATTGATTGCCTTCAATCTGATGTGTGTGTTAGTGGTGCTGCTGATAAGTCTTCTGAATTGGAAACTTATCCGGATCATGTCAGTTGTTCAATAGATGGAGTGAGATTAGATGCAGAGAAAGTGATATGTGTTGGGAGCCCGTCGGTTGTTACTAAGAAGAAGAAAAAGAAAGTCATCGATGATATTTATCAAAAAATGAAGATCCCGTTTTGTCCTTCATATTATTCCACATTATTACGGGCAGAGAGTATATATTCCAAATCCACACGGACTGGTATTCAACTTGAAGATACCTTGCGTGACACTGAATCTCATTTAGGAGCGAATGAGTCTTTAGACAATTCCATTTCAAAATCTGGGTTTATCCAAAACAACTCGAGAATTAAGAAGAAGTTGGAGAATTTACCTGCTAGAGTATGGGATTCCATTAAGTCTTTAGGCATTAAAGATGAGGAAAACGATGAAGTCTTTGAAGATATCTTGAGAAAGCTAGAATCAGATGACAGAAAATCCAGAAAAGATAAGAAGGAGGCAGCTGTTGGTTTAACATGAATATTGTTACATATAATATCCGTGGGTGTGGGGGGCTTGTTAAGAGGAAGAAAATCAGCGATACGTTTCGTAAGGCTGGAGTTGATCTATGTTTCATTCAGGAAACGAAATGTACTTCTATGACGGATGCATTAGTTTATAGTCTTTGGGGAGATTCATCTTGCGGTTGGTCGGCCAGCAACTCTAATGGTTTATCTGGTGGCATGTTAACAATTTGGAAGGTGGGCAATGTGGTTCCAATCTGCAGTTTTAAGGGTTTAGGTTTTCTGAGAATGCAAGCTCTGTGGAGAGGTCGAACGTATTATTTGTTTAACGTCTATTCTCCTTGCTCCATTATTGAAAAAAGAAAGCTATGGTCATCTCTTATCAGTTTGAAAAACTCTCTAGAGCCGGGAGAGTGGATTTTGGGGGGTGATTTTAACTCTCTAAAGTCTGCTAACGAGCAAATAGGTTACACAAGCCTCAACAGAAGATATATGTCCGAGTTTACTGAGTTCATAAATTCGATGGGGTGCGTGGATCCTCCGCTGGGGGGGCTCAAATTCTCTTGGTTCAAGCCTAAAGGAAACATCTGCAGCAGGCTTGATAGGTTCATTATTTCTCCTGGTATTTTCAATGTCTGGAACACGATAACTCAGAAGATTGGAGATATGGACATTTCTGACCATAGGCCAGTCTGTATCACCGCCAAAAACACAGAATGGGGGCCTAAACCTTTCAAAATTATGTCTTGCTGGTTCTACCACCCTGAGTTCATACCTTTCATTAGAAAAGAGTGGGAAGAATTCAAAGTGGAAGGCAAAGCATCATTCATTCTGGCTAGTAAGTTGCAAAACCTCATAATCAGACTCCGCTGGTGGAACAAGAATGTATTCGGTTGGGTTGACACAAAAATAAAAAATGATTCTAGCACCTTCAACGATATTGAACAGATGTTTGAAAATAATAGGGGGGTTATGTCATCTGACTGCTTGGAGGTAAGGAATGCCGCGGAAGTGGAAATTTGGAAAAATATGAGGTTTAAGGAGAGTATTCTTAAACAAAAATCTAGATTGAAATGGAGCTTGGAGGGCGATGGCAATACGAAATTCTTTCATGCAGCTTTGCGTAACAGGTTGAACAGAAATAGCATCACTTGTGTAAGAGTTGAGGATTCTAATGTTGAGGATGTGCAGGAAATCAAAAATGTGGTTAGGGCGTATTTTTCCTAGAGATTCAGCAGGGTTCAGAGGAGTTTCCCGTTTGTTGGAGAAGCAGGTTTCAAGAAGTTGTCTACATCAGATAGTGCAGAATTAGAAGCTACAGTCGAAGCCGAAGAAGTTAAAAGAGTGGTGTTTGAGTGTGTTGGTGACCGCAGCCCTGGTCCTGACGGTTTCAGCTTTGATTTCTTTAAAAGGTGTTGGAATATTGTAGGGGAAGATTTCACAAAATGCGTTCTGGAATTCTTTAATGGAGAGAAACTTCACAAGGTCTTCGCTTCATCTTTCTTGGTTCTTATTCCTAAACAAGATGCTCCTAATTGCCTCGACGACTATAGACCGATATCTCTTATCAGCTCCGTCTACAAAGTGTTGTCCAAGATTATGTCGAATAGACTTAAAGGGAAGATTGGTGGTATCATTTCCAAAACGCAAACTGCCTTTATTAAAGACAGAAGTTTGGTTGACAACATATTGGTTTTAAATGAGATAATTGATTTTGCAAAACGTTCTAAGAAAGAGCTTATGTTACTCAAGGTGGACTACGCTAAGGCTTATGGTTGCGTCGAGTGGAACTATCTCCGAGATGTAATGAAGATCATGGGATTCGGGAATAGGTGGCTTTCTTGGATGGAGAAATGTATTTTTAACAGCTTTGCATCTGTCTTGATCAATGGAAGTCCGACTCGGGACTTTCGTGTCACTAGGGGCCTTAAACAAGGTGACCCTCTTGCACCCCTTTTATTCACAATAGCAGCTGAAGGTCTGACAGTATTGATTAGCAGGGCAATTGATATTGGTAGCTTCTCAGGATTTAAAGTGAGTGATGAAATATCCTTCCACTTGTTACAATACGCAGACGATTCGATATTAATCGGCGATGGCTCATGGAGGAATATCTTGGCTATGAAAAATGTTCTGAAGGGTTTCCATTTGATTTCTGGTCTTGACATTAATTTCAATAAAAGTTCATTTTTTGGTTTTGGTATGGAAGAATCAAAGCTCCTGGCTGCAGAGAACTACTTGGCGTGTAAGCTTGCGGTAACTCCTTTTAAATTTCTTGGCATCCCTATTGGTGGTAATCATAGATTGATTTCTTTTTTGAAACCGTTGATAGAGAGGTTTCGGTCTAGATTGACTTCGTGGAAAAGTCGTTTTTTGTCGATGGGTGGTAGAATTACTTTGATAAACTCGGTCCTAACCAACCTCCCCATTCATTTCATGTCCTTTTATAAGGTCCCTAGAAAGGTTATCAAGACGCTTGTGTCCATTCAAAAATCATTTTTATGGAACGGTCTAGTTTCTAAACGAGGTGTATCGTGGGTGTCGTGGCGTACTGTTTGCAAAAAGAAGGAGGCTGGAGGTTTAGCAGTTAAAGACATCAAATTGTTTAACAAAGCTCTTATGTTCAAATGGATTTGGAAGGTCTTGGTCAAGAAGGATACACTTTGGAAGGATTACATTGATTCTCGGTATTCGGAACATATGATTGAATTTCAATTAGGCTGCCCTCAAAAATACAATATGTCCTCTTCTTTATGGTGGCGTGATCTCGTGCAATTAGCGTGGTTCTGTGGTAAAGACATCATCTCAGAATGTATTTCCTTCTCCTTAGGTAAAGGAAGCTCAATTTTGTTTTGGCTATCTAGATGGACCGATACGTCAACATTGAAACAACAATTTCCTGAACTGTTTTCGGTGGCTGTAAATAAGAACAACTATGTTTCACAAAATGGATCTTGGATAGGTGGCTCTTGGGTATGGAATAACATTATTTTTACACAAGATGTGGTGCAGGATTCTTATCAGAGGCATCTGCAGATGCTATACCAGAAGCTGTCTGAGTTCATGCCTAATGTTACGTTTGACGATCTTCCATGCTGGCTCCTTAATAATACCGAATCATTTTCTGTTTCGTCGCTATATAATTTTTTGCAGGCTTTAAGTGTTAGCGCAAATGAAAATTTTCATGAAGATGTTATTGCGGTGTTCAAACTCATTTGGTTAGCTGAGGCTCCGCGAAGGTTTTCGGCTGGCGGCTTGTTCATAACAGACTTCCTACGAGAGATAATCTAATCAGAATAGTATCATCACTAACCGTCATGAAGAGTCGTGCCCGTTTTGCTTCCAGGAAGTAGAATCTGCTGATCATGTTTTTTTCCATTGTTATAAATCTGGTCTTATTTGGAAATTCGTTTGCAACTGGTTAGGCATTCCGGATATCGCGGTTAGTTGTTTGTTAAATCATTTTTCATGTTGGGTGTCGGGGTGTGTAGGCAGGAAGTTTTCAATTAGTAACTCGGTCGGATTGTGGTTGATTATTTGTTGGTCCATTTGGACTTCCCGAAACTACATTATTTTTAAGGATGAATTTTGGGATTTCGATACGATTACAAATCGTATTCTGTTTTTCTCATGGAGTTGGATAGGTAGGGTGCATAATAGATTTCATACATGTAATTATTACACTTGGGTTAAATGCCCTAGTGATTTTTTGTAGATCCTGATATTGCGGTTGAAGCTTTTTGTACATGGGTTGGGGTCCCTTTATTGAACCCCTAATATTATATAAATCTTAGCTTATCAAAAAAAAAAAAAAAACTAAGAACTTGCACTACAACGACGATATCAATTAGATTGGCTAGAACTCTTATTTCCCATGATAGAAAGTCCTTGCTGTAGTTTGGGTCTAAGAGAGTTCGATTAGTATTCTAGAAAGTGGGGGTGTTCAAAAATATGGTTAACTGAATTGTATACTTGAATTGAACCGCATTGCACAATAAAAAAACTGAACCACTTAAATGGTTAATGAACTGAACCATTTAATAAAAACAATTTAAATTCAGTTTAAAATCAGTTCAGAACCAATTTATTTTTATAAATTGGTTTAATTATACAAATTAATTAGTTTTTAATAAAAATTAATAAAATATTAATTGATTGTAAAAAAATTCAAAAATAAAAAAAACTCTATTTTTTCATATTTTCGAAAAAAAACCGAGTTTATTCATATTTTCGAAAATTTTGACTTTTTCATATTTCTGGAAAAAAACTACTTTTTCATATTTCCGAAAAAACTCTACTTTTTCATATTTCCGAAAAAAAACTCGACTTTTTCATATTCTCGAAAAAACTCAATTTTTTCATATTTCTAAAAAATTCGACTTTTTCATATTTTCGAAAAAACTCGATTTTTTCATATTTTCGAAAAAAACTCGACTTTTTCATATTTTCGCAAAAAACGCTACTTTTTCATATTTCCAAAAAACACAATTTTTTCATATTTTCAAAAAAACTCGTCTTTTTCATACTTCTGAAAAAACTCAACTTTTACATATTTCCGAAAAAAATCGAATCTTTAATATTTGAAAATAAAGCTAACAATGCTAACAACCACAACACGAAGCAACCTATAGTTTTTAATGTGAGTTTTCATGGATTGTTAATGCTCAGTTAACTGAGGCGGCATCAATTATAAATTAACATCGTAGATGCATCAATTACCAGGCCAACAAATTATTAAATGAAACAAATTTCTAATCAAAAAGAATAATGCATTAAAAAAAACAGATGTATGTCTTTATTTGGTTTCAAAATATTCAAGGGACCAATAGACAAATCACACAAATGAGTACACAGTAAATTAAGTACATATGGAGATTTTAAATATCATTTTAATATTTAAAAACTCAATTTTTATAAATTTGAAAAAATTATAATTTTTTTATAAAAATAAATATTTTGATGATTTTTTTTTAATATGAAAAAATATAAATTTTTATAAAGTTAAAAAGTTTGATTTTAAAAGAGTTCAAAATATATAATTGATTTAAAATTGTAAACGGATTATAAACTAGTTTAAAAATATAAACTAGTTTTAAACTGAATTGAAATCATTTTAACAGTTTACTGAATTTTTATTAAAGTGGTTATTGTAAACTGAACCAAACTATAAATGTAGTTCAGTTCAATGCAGTTCATAAACCATGAACACCCCTACTAGAAAGGGAAGGAAGTTTCATATTTAAATGCAAATGTGCAGAGAATATATTGGAGTTATTTACTCTGTTGATTCAACCTTAGCATAGGAATAACTAATTGATATTTCTAAAGAATATGATTAAATTTTGATTGGAATGTGAGGCCAACCATATAATTAATCTTATTATACTTGTTTGAGGGCAAGGATGAAAAATAAAAGTATAAATCTGCAAAAATGCAACTATATCAGAATGAAAAAAAAGGTCCTATGAATGGGAATTGTTCATGTATGTCAGTGGATTAATATTCGTCAGGTACCCTCTAATATACGGCATGACAAAAAGCTTCAGGTAAACCTATCATAAAAGAGATATCAAACTAACTAATTCTAGGAATTGATAACGCATGATTCACAAACATAAGTACATAATATTACATTTTTATGGGAATTTTCACACATCTTTATAACTTATACAAGATTACCATATTGAAAATTCCATGTTCCTTGCGGTTTATTTTTTATCATCATTTGTTAATTTGCTTACTTTAATTAACTTGAACTATCATGTCAACTAGCTTACTAATTGTTGGAACTATGTTTTAAGAAAGATGAATGTTTAAGAAAAAGAAGAAGAAGAAGGAGAGAGAGAAGAGAAGAGATTAGGGTTTGCAAAAACTTTCTAAACTTTTTGTGTTAAATGCTGTATGTGCTGTATGTAATTACAAATTACAAAGCCCTTTATATAGGCTATCAAAGTCCAGACCCAAACAAACATTTCGACTAACTCCTTAACAGCTATATTCGACTCTGTCGAATACAGCTGACTACACAACACTACAACTAATTCGACATCGACAAAAAACCTATAAAGACTCTGACTTCGACTTCGACAAAGAACTTGAATTACTTCTAACACACCACCTAATTCATGTTCTCGAGACTTCTCATCCCAATGCTCTTCTTTAACTCGTCGAACCTGACTTTCTTCAAAGGTTTGGTAAGTATGTCGGCTAGTTGAAATTCAGTCTTGCAATATTCAAGATCAAGCTTCCATCTGTTCACTTGATCCCTAAGAAAATGATACCTTCTTTCTATGTGCTTACTTCGACCATGACACATAGGATGATTGGCAAGATCAATAGCTGACTTGTTGTCTACAAACAACTTCATCTTCCCAGGTTCCTTGATCTTGAGTTCTTCGAGCAACATATCTATCCATGCTGCCTGACATGCTGCACACGATGCAACTACGTACTCAGCTTCACATGATGACAAAGCCACAATGCTTTATTTTCTCGAACTCCAAGAGATTGGAGCTCCTTCTATCATGAAAATGTAGCCTGCAGTACTCTTCTTCTCATCTTGGTCTCCACTGAAATCTGAATCAGTGTAACCATATACCTCCGCATCTTTCGACTTGGACTTATTTCGACATGGCATCAGCACACCATGATCAATCGTACCCTTAATGTATCTCAGTACTCTCTTTACTGCTATGAGATGACGTTCTTGGGGTTTCTCCATGAATCGACTTAACAATCCGACACTCTGACAAATGTCCGGCCTTGTATTGCAAAGATACCTCAAGGATCCAATAATTTTGTTTGTACAGTGTCGAACTTACAAACTCATCATCAGTTACCTTCTTCAACTTTGCTCCTGTTTCCAATGGAGTTGTTGCAGCTTTACAGTCAGTCATCTTGAACCTCTTCAAGATGTCTTGAGCATACTTCTTCTGGTGCAGGAACACACCTTCAGCTGTGTCTTTGAATTCCATTCCTAAGAAATATGACAAATTCCCTAGGTCGGACATTTCAAACTCTTGCATTAGCTTCGACTTAACTTTTCTTATCTCAGCTTCATTTGCACCTGTAATTAGCAAATCATCGACGTACAGACATAAAATGATTCGACTATCATTGTCGACATCATTTACATAAACTCCATGCTCAGACACACACTTTGTGAAACCTACTTCGATTAGGAAACTATCTATTCTTTTGTTCCAAGCCCTCGGAGCTTGCTTTAATCCATAGAGAGCCTTCCTCAATCTGTACACCTTCGACTCATGCCCTTTGATCTCAAATCCTGGTGGTTGACTAACATAAACTTCTTCCTCCAAAGGTCCATTCAAAAATGCTGATTTTACATCCAACTGATGTATCTTCCATCCTCTATATGCTGCTGTCGAAACAACAATCCTGATTGTTTCCAATCTAACCACTGGCGCATAGACTTCGTCGAAATCAATACCAGGTATCTGCAGAAAACCTCTTGCCACTAGTCTTGCCTTATGCTTGGCAATTTCACCATTTGGCCTTCGTTTCAGCTTGTAAACCCATTTCACATCAATAGGCTTCTTGCTGGCTTTTTCGACAAGTTCCCAGGTATTGTTCTTCTCGATTGCCCTGAGTTCTTCCTTCATGGCTTCACACCAATTCGAATCATTCATGGCTTCATCCAAGTTAATTGGTTCTGCTTCAGCCATCATCATTACTTCTTCTATTAAGTCACCATCTACATCGATTGCATTATCTGGAAATCTCTCATATCCAGCTAACCTTGTCGACTCAGATCTTGTTCTAGTTGATCTTCTGATATTCTGCTCAGGAGGTTCTTCATTTCGAATTGTCGTGGCCTTAGTTTGTCGGTCTTCTTCAAATATCGTCGGAACTGTCTTTTCCATTTGTCGACCAGTTTCCTGTCGAACTGACCCATGACTCCACTCCCATTTTTTATTTTCATCTACCATAACATCTCGACTGATCACAATTTTATCATCTTCTGGTGAATATAGTCGATATGCACCAGTTGAATGATAACCTATGAGCACCATGGTTTGACTTCGATCATCTAGTTTTGTTCTCAATTGCTCAGGAACATGCCTAAAACATATTGATCCAAAAACTCTAAGATGACTTACATTTGGCTTCTCACCTGTCCATGCTTCATAAGGAGTCTTCTCGACTAGCTTCTTCGTTAGATATCTATTCAAAATGTATACTGTTGTCGAAGCTGCTTCAGCCCAAAATCTCTTTGGCACCTCTTTAGCCTTCAACATACTTCTCGTCATATTCAGTATACTTCTATTCTTCCTCTCAGCTATCCCATTATGTTGAGGTGTATAGGGTGCAATAACCTCATGCTCTATACCTTCCTCTTCACAAAATCTAGCAAACTCTCGAGAGATGTATTCACCACCACCATCAGTTCTCAGTTTCTTTAGCTTGCAGCCACTTTGCTTTTCGACAAGAAACTTAAACTTCTTGAACTTTGTGAATACTTCACTCTTACTTTCGATCATATAAATCCACATATATCTGGTGAATTCATCGATGAAAGTTAAGAAGTAACGCTTGCCACCATTCGACCTAACTTCAAAAGGTCCACATACGTCAGAATGAACAAGCTCCAACTTTCCTTTTGACTTAATTGGCAGATCATGCTTGAATGCTTTTCTAGCCTGCTTTGCTTTGCAGCATTCTTCACACACATGATTTGGTTCCTTCACCTAAGGTAAACCATAAACCATCTTCTTCTGATTGAGCATACCCAAACTCCTGAAGTTTAGATGCCCATATCTATGATGCCATAGCCAATTCTTTTCCTCTTCTGTAGTTGACGCAAGACATTGATGATCAATCATGTTAATCTGAACTTTGAAGGTCTTGTTATCAGCCAATGGTGCTTTCAGTACCAACCTACCATCAGCATGATACACCTTCATTTGGTTCTTCTCCAGCTTCATATTATGTCCTTTGGCAAGTAATTGACCTATACTTATTAAGTTACTTGTCATAGAAGGCACTTACAACACATCAATAATGTTGGCTTTTCTACCATCTCTTCTCATTACAGATATGTTTCCTCTTCCACCTGATGTGATATGTCTACCATCTGCAAACTTTATCACTTTCTTAACTGATTCATCAAGCTTGGTGAACCAGTTTTTGTTACCGATCATGTGGTTGCTGCAACCTGAATCAAGATACCACAAATCTGTTTCATCAAAGTTTGACTGAGTATCTGCCATTAGTAGCACACCATCAGAATCACTATCTTCTGCCTGTGCATACTGCGCTTTGTCACTCTCTTTTGCTCGTGCTTCCTTCTGCTTTCGACAGTCTCGAGCATAGTGACCAAAACCTTGACAATTGTAACACTGCACGTCTTTCATGTTAACTTTCTTCCCAGAATACTTGTTGCCCATGCCTTTCTTTATTGAATCATCATGATTCTTTGAACTCTTACTTGACTTCTCATCACTAGCAAGATTCCTTCCCTGCTTCACCTTCCCAGACTTCTTGGTGAATTTCGCTTGTAGTGCTTGGTCCGATACCTTTTCTCTTTCTGAATCTCTTTGCTTCAATCTCATCTCATGAGCTTCCAAAGAAGCCTGTAGCTCTTCAACCTTCATCTCAGCAAGATTCTTGGACTCTTCAATGGACACTACAATGTAATCAAAATTTGCAGTCAGAGATCTTAGTACCTTCTCAATTTTCTGCAAATCTGTGATTGTTTCTCCACAAGACTTCATCTGGTTCAACAGCATCACCAATCTTGAAAAGAACTCTGAAACTGATTCATCTTCCTTCATTTGAATCATTTCGTATTGCTTTCTCAAGGTTTGCAGCTTCACCCTCTTCAGTTTCTCATCACCTCCATACAAGTTCTTTAACTTGTCCCACGCTCCTTTTGCAGATTCTTCTTCAATAATTTTCTCAAACACAATCGGATCCACACACTGGTGAATTAAGAACAACGCTTTGCCATCTTTCTTCCGTTGATCCTTGTACACAGCTTTCTGTTCATCAGTCACATTCGCCCCTAATTCAGTTACACCATCATTCACGATTTCAACCACATCTTGAAATCTGAAAATAACCTTCATCTGCGCAACCCACTGTTGGTAGTTTTCCCCTTTGAAACCCGGTAGATTCGCTGGGAATTGTGTGGACGTTGTTGTTCCGTTTTCCATTAGATTCTCTCTGAATCGCAATCGTGCTCTGTTATACCAATTGTTGGAACTATGTTCCAAGAAAGATGAATGTTTAAGAAAAAGAAGAAGAAGAAGGAGAGAGAGAAGAGAAGAGCTTAGGGTTTGCAAAAACTTTCTAAACTTTTTGTGTTAAATGTTGTATGTGCTGTATGTAATTACAAATTACAAAGCCATTTATATAGGCTATCAAAACCCAGACCCAAACAAACATTTCGAGTAACTCCTTAACAGCTATATTCGACTCTGTCGAATACAGCTGACTACATAACACTACAACTAATTCGACATCGACAAAAAACCTATAAAGACTCTGACTTCGACTTCGACAGAGAAATTGAATTACTTCTAACACTAATATCATAAGAATAGTATATCTAGCATTCTGTTATTGTGTTTACCCTTTGAAATTTTATGAAAAGTATGAACTAAGAGTATATGAAATTTTCTAGCTTACTAATATTATTATGGTTTAGTACAAAATAAGAGAATATCCATCTTGAAATGGAATTAGGTACCAAGGTGTTGTTATAAGCTTCTGTATCTTGCATCTTTGTTCATCGCGTGGCATCTTTGATCTCTTTCAAACATTTGAAAATCATGTGTTGAATAACTATCAAAGAACAATTGCACAATAATATTGACATTTCAAGGAGTGAAAGTTAATGTTAAGGAATTCAATGCATCGTCAAGATCTAGTTTTCTCCATCGAATTTTTGGCTTAAATTCCTAACCTTAGAGTTAGGGGCCTTGGTTCTGGTGGTGAATTCACTAGTTCTTGCGTGTGTTTCAGATCATCTGCTTTCTTTTGTTTTGGTCGGTGTTTTTAGGGATTGGGAACTCGTTTTATGGACGGTAATCAAGGGTGGACTGAGGTGAGGAGGAAGAGAGTTCGGAGGGAGGTGGCTAGGTGGGATTCGTTTCCTGTTTGAAGGGGTAATAGAGGAGTGGAGGAAAAGGGGATTTCGTCTATTTTCTTCTCCGAGATACTAGATAGAATCAAAGCCGGAGATATTTTTGTTTTTTCGGTTGGGTGGGGGATGTAGTTGAGGTGGTCATACCTCCTAAGAGAAACAAGTTGGGCAAACATTTCGGTTTCGCGAGGTTTAGAAAGGGAGAAGATGCGAGGGTATTGGCAGTAAAATTAGATAATATCATTATTGTTGGGAAGAAGATTCATGCGAATCCTCCGAGGTTCGAAAGGAGCTCATGGGCGTCAAAGAAGCAGGGTAGAAGGGGGCTGATTTTTGGGGTTAAACATTTCCAGAAGGTTGTTTTAAATAGAGGATGGGGTGGCGGAACCTTTACAGGGCCGAAATTTTTTGCTGATGCGGTGGTTGACAAGGGAGGAAAACCGCAGTTGGAAGAATCTATTGATCTGCATTTCGACTCAAAGATAGCGGACAAGGATAGGATGAAGAAGGCGTTTGTGGGTGAAGTCGTCATACCAGGTTCCTGTTGAAGCGGTAAAGCAACAAGCAAAAATTAGTTAAGTACCCAGTTTTGTTGTCTCCACAGGGATCAGTGCGAGGGAAAGAATGTGTCTACATTTCTAAGCTTATGGTGCAAAGGTTTTGGTTTAAAAAATTTAAGGCACCAAAATTAAAGGCATAAAATATACAGACTGAAAATATAAAGTAAAGACTGAATTATAAATGGAGCCTTGTTGGGATTGAATCTCATCAATTGATAACACATCTATTCTTCAAATCATTTTATACATAAATCACTTGTTCGTCCAATATCATCACGTATCACTCACGACATACATATCCTCTCGGTGCCCGCATGTTGTGAGTGATTTTGTACCGATCAATAATTGCTCTCACACATTACCAATCAATACAAAGTATTTAAAACCTACATGAATGTTAAGCCTACATCTGTTTCTGGCATCTAAACCCAACAGATACTACTATAACATCCATATCAAACTAATGAGTAATTCATATACGAATCTATGATCAGAATACGTACATATGATTAATCATTTTTACATGCATTCAACTAATTTACCCCATGGATGTGAACAAAGTTATTCATCAATATTCTCACGCACCCTCTTGATAGCGTTCGTCAAGCGTTATCGCGGTCTTTATTGCATTAATTACTAGAAGTTATTCAAACTAACAATCAACATAATGCTAAAAAGATAAGACGCAAATGAATATCAAATCACAAAACCATATCAAAAGCTTGCTCATTGATAGATAAAAATCTTAAATCTAGAGTTTGTTAAAGGGTTTTGTCATACCCACAAACAATAAACCAAAGATAAACAACAATACTAACTCAAAACAAGTTCACAAACATAGATTAGAGGAAATACATAAGGTATCAAAATATAACATCCAAATCCAACAAGAGATTGAAGAACTTACCTTCTCCCTCTTAGGGTTTGAGTTTCTCTCTCTAAAATATTCTTGAAATGAAGAGAGATAAAGTTCTATGCTGAAAAATATCTAACTAATTACTAAAAAGTGTAAAAAGTATATATATATATAATACATTCAAGATCTATCATGTTCGCACTGCGAACACCAAATTAGGCACCTGATGTGCCTAAGGAATAGTTAAATTGCCTCTGCGATTCTGCATAAGTTTGCAATGCGAATAATTATTCGCAAAGCGAACATTTGCTGGAAAGTTCACAATGCGAACTTAGGTGCCTTTTCCTACTGCCTCAAGTCTGGGAGTATTCGCTGGAAAGTTTGTAAAGCGAACATTCGTTGGCAAGTTCGCAAAGCGAACTTTCTGAAGTTTCTTCATTTCCTTTGGCAATCCTTGTCCAATCTTTTGTGTCTTACTCATTGATGTTTTATGGCTAATTTTTGCACAATAACACACATCAAAGAATCCAAATGTATTTGTAATATAATTGAAGAATCACACAAGAACATGAATTATATCTATGAAAACATGAGAATTGAGTTGAAAAGTTCCAAGAAAGATGGTTCAATTTAAGTCAAAATTTTCACTTAACAAACTCTCCCCAACTAGATTTTTGCTTGTCCTCAAGCAAAGTATGCCCCTCATGAAAACAAGAGGATTTTCTCAAGCATAAGATTCAACCAAGAAAAGATTAACGTTTCAACTTCAAACAAGAGAAATTTTCTCAAATTAGAGGATTTAGTCAAGCATGAAAATGCGCACAAGCAACGTTCACCACTCAATAGAATCGAACAATAACAAAGAATTAAGTTCTTAAAAAAATATCCTGGAATGTTTCAAGTAACAACTAAATTTTCATACTTGAATCACTCTAACACTCCTCTTCAAAATAAGAATGAAGAAATTAACGCGTTTGCAACCGCGGGGCAATTTCACTCACCTGACAAACAATGCTATTACATACCAATTCATACAATATCTAAACAATCAATAAAGAAATCACGGAAGAAAAAAGATCACTAAAGGCTTTTAAGGTTGTAGCTTGGTCGGGTTTACAATAAAGGGATATTTCTAAAGGCCATGGAATCGAAATTTCTGATGCAAAAGAACATTCACTATACAAGGTATTAACACATCTCAACTTTATTCACCACTTTCATTTCTCTATCACAAACCTTATCAAGCTTCCTTATGCACAATTATTTTGTTCTCTATTTTTCTCTTTCAAGCAAGCATTATTTTTCTTTGTTCTTCACATTCATATTCACATTTTTTCTTTTCATGCTTGTTTGAAATTTTTCAAAAGTTTATAGCAACCTACCATTCTTCTTTTTCATTCTCCCCAACTTGAATTCAACCAAACCTCAAGTGAATGTTCTTTGCTTTTTATGGCAAGGAAATCAAATTAAAACAATGTTCAAATGTTCAAGAAGAAATTTTTAGAACCTCACAAAATTCAATGATGAACTATACTTTTAAATTATGTACATAAACCAAGTTCATCATTAAAATGAGATCTAAACTGTTTCGGCTCAAAGGGGGTTAACAAATTCTCTCTACTCACGGGTAAGGTACTTTTGGATACGGTTGAGCTCAATATAAAAAAATGCCTTGATCATTTCTAATGCCTTCACAAAATCACAATAATCAAAAGATAAAGCATGAATCAAACGAATTAAACAAAGTTATCAGTCATCCTAGCATATAGTAAACAATGGAGGTTTCTCACAATTTTGACTTTTGGACCTAAGTGAAACTAGCATTCAAACAAGTTGCAACAAGAAACAAGAATACACACTTGCACAAAGAACAAAATTCTTAAATCATTCTAACATTCTATAGAGCGATACAATTTACCTTGCATACATTCAATGCTCATCATCCTATCATCACCATCCAGACTTGGTCGAAGCTTCATTGAATACTTTTATACAAATAGCAACCAATCTAGAAGAAGTTCTCATCATTCCTAGTCACACTAGAGAAAACATAAAAGAGAACAAATATATACAATATAAACAAATGTACAAAGCTAAAAAATATAGATACTATCGCAATGCGATTCAATATCCAAACACCAATCCCCGGCAACGGCGCCATTTTGTTGAAGCGGTAAAGCAGCAAGCAAAAATTAATTAAGTACCAAGTTTTTTCGTCTCCACGGGGATCAGTGCGAGGGAAAGAATATCGTTCAACGGTCTCTACATTTCTAAGCTTATGGTGCAAAGGTTTTGGTTTAAAAGATTTAAGGCACCAAAATTAAAGGCATAAAATATACAGACTGAAAATATAAAGTATAAAATGAATTATAAACGGAGCCTTGTTGGGATTGAATCTCATCAATTGATAACACATCTATTCTTTAGATCATTTTATACATAAATCACTTGTTCATCTAATATCATCACGTATCACTCACGACATACATATCCTCTCGGTCCCCGCATGTTGTGAGTGATTTTGTACCGATCAATAATTGTTCTCGCACATTACCAATCAATACAAAGTATTTAAAACCTACATGAATGTTAAGCCTACATCCATTTTTGACATCTAGACCCAACAGATATTACTATAACATCCATATCAAACTAATGAGTAATTCATATACAAAGCTATGATCAGAATACATACATATGATTAATCCTTTTTACATGCATTCAACTAATTTACCCCATGGATGTGAACAAAGTTATTCATCAATATTCTAACGCACCCTCACGATACCGTTCGTCAAGCGTTATCGCGGTCTTTATTGCATTAATTACTGGAAGCTATTCAAACTAACAATCAACACAATGCTAAAAAGCTAAGATGCAAATGAATATCAAATCACAAAACCATGTCAAAAGCTTGCTCATTGATAGATGAAAATCCTAAATGTAGAGTTTGTTAAAGGGTTTTGTCATACTGACAAACAATAAACCAAAGATAAACAACAATACTAACTCAAAACAAGTTCACAAACATAGATTAGAAGAAATACACAAGGTATCAAAAGATTACATCCAAACCTAACAAGAGATTGATGATTTTACCTTCTCCCTCTTAGGGTTTGAGTTTCTCTCTCTAAAATATTCTTGAAATGAAGAGAGATAAAGTTCTATGCTGAAAAATATCTAACTAACTACAAAAAAGTGTGAAAAAAAAAAAAAATATATATATATATATATATATATATAATACATTTAGGATTTGTCATGTTTGCACTGCGAACAAATTATTCGCCCGGGGAATACCAAATTTGGCATCTGATGTGCCTCAGGAACAGTTAAACAACCTCTACGATTCTGCATAAGTTTGCAATGCGAATAATTATTCGCAAAGCGAACATTTACTGGAAAGTTCACAATGGGAACTTAGGTGCCTTTTCCTACTGCCTCAAGTCTGAGAGTATTCGCTGGAAAGTTCGCAAAGCGAACATTCGCTGGCATGTTCGCAAAGCAAACTTTCTGAAGTTTCTTCATTTCCTTTGGCAATCCTTGTCCAATCTTTTGTGTCTTACTCATTGATGTTTTATGCCTAATTTCTGCACAATAACACACATCAAAGAATCCAAAGGTATTTGCAATATAATTGAAGAATCACACAAGAACATGAATTATATCTATGAAAACATGAGAATTAAGTTGAAAAGTGCCAAGAAAGATGGTTCAATTTAAGTCAAAATTTGCACTTAACAGTGCCACCTACAATTTGCAATCTAGATTCGAAATTAAGGGTTTATTCTTTGTTAGGGTCACCCCGCTGGGTGGTTCCCTTTGCTTGTTGGAAGAGATGGAGGAAGGTTTTATATTGGATCTTATTAGGGAAGGTGAACAATGGTGGAAGCAGTGGTTTTCAGTCATCAAGTCGTGGGAGAAGGAAGATGTCGACGATGTTAGGGTTATGTGGGTGAGGGTTTACAGTGTTCCGGCTCATGTGTGGAATACATAATTTTTCGAATTTATTGCAAACTCATTATGTTCTTTGTGTGTGTTGATGTTAGCACTATGAAGGGCTTAAACATGGATGTTGGTAGGATAATGGTGAAGATGTCTACTTAAGCAACCTAAAATAATCGTTGAACGTGGAAGTCGATGGTAAGATTTTCACTTTGGTGTTGAAGGAGGACACTTATGGTCCAGTGAGAGTTATTAAGGAGAACAAGGACGTGAATTCTGTTAAATCCACTTCTGTTCGTTCTGAGGATTCCGTGGAAGGTTGGACAGACAACATCAACAATTTCAGAGTGGATGGATTGAGCGATAATGTAGAGGCATTCGAATTTCGGGAAGATGAGGATGGAGGTAAAAAGGTTCAAGTGTAGTTGGGTTGTTCAAGTTCTCTTCTTCTCAAGAATTAGTGGAGCGATCATTTGATGAGGCAGTGGATTTGTTGAAGGATAAGGCTAACGGTGATGTTTATACGGTGAAAACTGAGGCTGGCAGTAATCACAACTCTGACTATTCTGGATCTAAGGTGGCATGCACCACTGATCAGCTGTTGTTTCTCCCATGAAGTAAGTTTTCTGCAAAGGCAGAAAGATTGAAAAGGCCTAAAAGGCTGAAATTCCATCACTGTTTCGAGGCAAGAGGTCTGCTAAACAACAACTCTCATAGGAGGAAGAGGAAGGCTAGTAAAAAGAGGGCTTTACCTATGGCGCTGCCTATGGATTCTAGCACGAAGGATAACAAAATCACGGTTAGTTCTTCGTCTTCGATTAAGGCAGGTTTGGGTGTGGGAACTGTTATCTACGGGGAGCAGTCTGAAGAATCAGATATTATAAGGAACAATTTGAGAATGTGGGAGAATTTCGCTAGCAATGACGGTGAGAAGCTGTGGAAAGCTATTGAAAGTTGGGGAGTTTCGAACGTCGGCCCAAAGAAAGATTATAAGAATAGGTTGATAGAGATGGAAAAAGTTGATAAGGTTAGAATGTTAGCAAGGTTAGAGAATAACAAAGGTTTAAAATGATTATCGGTTCTTTGAATATTAGAGGGGGAGGTAGTCTGTTGAAAAGGAGGAGGGTTAGTCACTTGATCAAGAAGGGGAAAGCTGACATTTTCTTGCTACAGGAAACTAAACTTACAACGTTGTAGGAGGGTGTTATTAAAAGCTTTTGGAGTAATGAAGAAGTTAGTTTTTCTTTTTCGGAATTAAGAGGTCAATCAGGTGGTCTTATTATATTGTGGAAAGAAGGTAAATTCGATGTAATCTGCAGTTTTATTGGAGAAGGTTTTTTGGGAGTGAAGATTAAGTGAGGAAACTACTTTAATTATGTCACCAACATTTATTCGTCGTGTGAGTTAGCGAAGAAGAGATCCTTGTGGGGAAAATTTCAGGAGATTAAAGGTAAATATTCGGATGGGGAGTAGATTTTTTGTCGAGATTTTAATGTTGTTAAAAGTTCTAGAGAAAGGAGAGGTAGGTCAGAGGGCTTTAGAATATCAGAGATGAGGGAATTCAGTTCTTTCATTGATCTTAGTAACTTGGTGGACGTTCCGTGCAAAGGGAAAAAATTTAGTTGGTTTAGCGGTGATGGGAAG
This sequence comes from Lathyrus tuberosus, assembly GCA_022829125.1. Taxonomy (NCBI): domain Eukaryota; kingdom Viridiplantae; phylum Streptophyta; class Magnoliopsida; order Fabales; family Fabaceae; genus Lathyrus; species Lathyrus tuberosus. The sequence goes on from JALAZF010000751.1 coordinate 1,980,010, forward strand.
TCTATAAGTCGGATCGACTGTTTCCTTGTTTCTAAAATCATTGTGGAAAGATGGGGGGTGGTGGGCCAGTTTATAGGCTCACGGGACATCTCAGGTCACTGTCCTATTTGGTTGGTGGTTGATAGGGCGGATTCGGGTCCGAATCCATTCAAAGTTAACAATGGGTGGTTTTCAGATAAAGGCTTTATTTCGTTTGTTGAAAAGGAATGGAGAAGGTTGGTCGTGGTTCAAAGGAGCGATTTTGTTTTAAAGGAGAAGTTGAGGTTGCTTAAAGAGAGGCTAAGATGGTGGAATTCGGAGGTGTTTGGGAGATTTGAGTTGAAGGTGGAGGAAGGAGTTAGGGAATTGAATAAAGCAGATGATCTTCTTCCTAATGATGATGATAATGCTCTTGTTGAGATCCTCTCTAAAAGGAAGGAAGCTTGTACCCGGTTTTGGCTTAATCTTAAAATTAAGGAGAATATGTTAATCCAAAAGGCGAGGTTGAAATGGAGCAACGATGGGGACAACAACAGTAGGTTCTTTCATAGAGTCGTGAGAGAGAGGAGGAGACGTAATCATATTGGTTCGATTAATCCCGATAGTGGTTTAGTGGATTCGGTGGATAAGGTTAAGAATGAGGTTTTGGACCATTTCTCTAGTAAATTTGTTGAGGAAGATGAAGAGAGACCTTTTCTTGAAGGTATCCCATTTAAAAGTCTTACGAGTGTTGATAGTACGTCTCTTGAAGTTCCTTTTTCGGAGGAGGAGATTAGGGAGGCGGTGTGGGGTTGTGAGGGATTGAAAAGTCTGGTTCCAGATGGCTATTCCATTTTGTTTTTGCGAAGGTGTTGGAACATATTTAAAGATGATTTTGTCAATTTCTTCAATGGTTTTCACTTAGGTTTGGTTTTATTGAAGTGTGCCGAAGGCTCCTAACCCGTTGGGCCTTGACGATTGTAGACCCATATGTCTAGTGGGTTGTATTTATAAAGTTCTTTCCAAACTATTGGCGGGTAGGTTGAAGTTGGTATTGCACACTATTATTTCTTCTTGTCAAAGCACATTCGTTCCTGGAAGACAACTTCTAGATGGTCTCTTTGTTGCGAATGAGTTGGTGGATTTTTGCAAGAAAGAAGGAAAGAGTTGCATTCTTCTAAAGGTGGACTTCGAAAAAGTATATGACAAAGTGAGTTGGAACTTTCTTAGGTTCATGATGCGGAGAATGGGTTTTGGCGAAATTTGGATGAGATGGATGGAGTTGTTGATTTTTCATAGTAATATGTCAGTGTTGGTTAACGGAAGTCCACCCAAGGAGTTTAAGGTGAAGCGTGGGTTGAGACACGGAGATCCACTTTCCCCGTTCCTCTTTATTCTAGTGGCCGAGGGCCTTACGGGCTTGGTGAACAAGGCGGTGTAAATAGGCGATTATGAAGGAGTTCATGTTCGGTTGATATCCTTCAATTCGCGGACGACACATTGTTAATAGGGGAAAGTTGTTGGAAAAAAGTTTGGGCTTTTAAGGCGGTTCTTAGGAGTTTCGAACTTGTTTCGAGGTTGGGGATTAACTTTCATAAAAGTAAGTTAATCGGTATTAACTCGAATTCTAATTTTTTAGAGGCGGTGACTTCTTTTCTTTCTTGTAGGTTAGAGGAAAGTAATTTTAAACTTCTTGCCATTCCTATAGGGTCAAATCCGAGAAGAATTTCGATGTGGAGGGGCTTGGTTTATAAGATTAAGAATCGGCTTTTTTGTTGGAAACGCCGATTTCTTAGTCTAGGCGGTAAAATTACCCTCTTGAAATCGGTGTTGTGTTCTTTGTCTATTTTATGCTATCTTTCTATAGGATGTCGGTTAAGATAGCCAAAATCTTATGGGGGCACGGAGGAGCGGAGAAGGATACATTGGATAGGATGGAAGGAAGTTTGTTTACCGTTTGATAAAGGTGGTTTAGGATTGAGAAGTATAGAGGAATTTAATGTTGCGCTCCTTCTTAAATGGAGGTGGAGGATTTTAAAAGGATCGAATTCATTGTGGTTCCGTATTTTGAGAGTGTGATATGGCGACATTTGTTTGGGAGTGGTTAACGGTGGTCAATACTTCAAGTCTAGCATCTCAAAATCGGAGTGGTGGATAGATATTGGGAAGATAGACAAGAAGTTCAAAGATGATTTATTTGTAAAGAATTGTAGGTTTGAGATAGGGAATGGTTACAACACTTCTTTTTGGTTTTCTTGGTGGTTGGGAAACTTCTATTTGAGGGATAGATTCCCTCTTCTCTTTTCTATTTCCGGGCTCCAAAATGCTTCTGTCGTAGGGATGAGGGTTGGATGGATGGGAGTTGGTGTTAGGGAGATTTGGGAGTAGAATTGAGTGATAATTATGCAGTTGAAACTTGCAGGTCTGATCTAATACAGATGCTGGAAGTGTCAGAGATTGTTTGGTTCAGCCGTGATAGTGTTTCTTGGGCTTCAGATCTGGTTAACAGATTTTCAGTTAGATCCTGTGCCAAATTGTTGGCTGCTAGGAGGTATGCCGCAGCTGCTACAGATAACAGTGAAACTGAAGGTGTGGGTTCAGTTGGAAGAACTTCCAATGGATAGTTGTATCACGCGGACGTTGCTGGCAGGCCTGAAGCTGCAGGTCTAGAGGCCAGTCTCTCTGGTGTTGCAGTTCGGGAGGGCAGTCATGCTGTTGGTTCGGTGTCGCCCGCGGATGATGAAGCGTAGAAGTGGCTGTGGAAAACTGAAGATCCTTTGAAAATCAAGGCGTTTGGATGACGCATTTTTTGGAAGAGGTTTCCAACTTCAGAAAAGCTTAACTCTCGAGGTATAGTTTTGACTGAAGCTGACTCTTTATGTTCCTATTGTTCTTCCGTTGTTGAAACAATATCTCATGTCTTTTTGAGTTGTAGAATAATGAGGTTGATTTGGAGGGAGATTAGGGAGTGGATTGGTTTTGTTGATAATAGTGAGGATAGTTTGTTTTGTTTCAAAGATAGCTTCTTGAGGTGGTTCTTTTATTGCAAATCTCATAAGGTTAAAATTGGTAAAGCAGGGGTAATATGGTTGGCCATTTGTTGGAATATTTGGATTATTAGAAACGGGATTTTTTTGAGAATCACGGTTGGAATGTTCTCGAAGTCGTTTGGAGGATTAAAATTTCGGCTTGGAAATGGTTTCTAAATGGTGAAATTGCTAAACCCAATTGTAGTTTTTACGACTTTTGTAAATATCAGTTGTACTTCTTATCGTAGGTTCAATTAGTTAGCAATTTCCTTTTACTGTCGAGTTATTCAACTCGTTTCTTTTGTAATCAGGTTTGAGAACCCTTAGTTCTCATTTTTATAGATCAACTTGCTTACAAAAAAAAAGGTACAAAGGTGTTGATCATTTGAAAGATTAATGAAAATGAATTGAAAAAACACATACAGATTTATAATTCTTGTAAGGATCTTTTGGTAATATATTATGTATTGATATTTTTACATTGACTATGTCAAGTGCTGCATACATTTACTAATGGTATGATCCCATATAATGATTCGATGTTTATTATAAAAAGATTACATGATTCAAGACTTAAGGTATCTTAAAAATTTCCGTATAAGCACTTTAGTGAAATTTAGGATTCTTCCTAATACCTATCTGATTGGCCATTTACAGGATGCAAAGGTTCTTATTCTAGTATTTCCATTCCTACCTGTTAGGAATAATTTATATTTTACAAAACTTAGTGACTAAGTTTTGTTAAAGGGTAATTTAGTACTTTAGTATGTTGCCTATGTGGCTCTAGCTTTCTGTGTATAAATAGACTAATGGTAGGTGTCATTTATTATTCCTTACAACTTTGTAGCCGTCATTTGCAGAGTATAAATATATTCTCTCATTCTATTCATCTCTTTTAACCTTGTGCACCAACAATTTGATTCTAGAGCTTCGGTTCGGATCCACTAGGAAACACGGGAAACACGAGTGAAACGGTGAGGCATTGTGTGGTTGATTTTGTTTCTTGAATTCGTGTTAAATCTAGAACAAAATCGTAACAGAATCACATTTTCTGATTCTGCAGGGTTGGGAAACAGTGTGTTTGGTGAGATCTGAGTGATTGCACAAGGTTGAAGATGAACAGAAACGGTGGTTTGAGCACCAAGCTTCCAGTGTTTGATGGAAAAAACTGGTCTCGTTGGATGATTCAAATGAGTGTACTATTCGGTGCTCAAGATGTGCTTGATCTTGTCACTGAAGGTTACGTTCCATGAGCCTCAAATGCAACGGAGGAACAAAAGAACGCGCAAAAAGATACGAGGAAGAAAGATCAGAAAGCATTGTTCTACATCCATCAGTGTGTGGACGCAAATGTGTTTGAGAAAATCGCTAATTCAATGACGGCGAAGGATACGTGGGATACACTGGTCAGGTGCTATGGTGGTGACACATTAGTGAAGAAGGTGAACCTTTAGTCCCTACGAAAGCAGAATGAGAATCTCAACATGAAGAACAATGAGAAGGTATCTGAGTACATCTCCATAGTGATTCATATCACTAATGAGATGAAAGCTTGTGGAGAAACCCTTTTTGAACAAGTAATCATTGAGAAGGTATTGAGATCCCTTATCCCTTAGTTTGATTACAATGTGGTAGCAAGATAACATTCTATAGATCCGAGCACCATGAGATTTGAAGAGTTGCAAAGTATTCTAGAGGCATAAGAGTTGCGTCTGACTAAGAGAACTTCTGAAAGGGAAGTTGAGCAGCAGGCTCTAAAAACAATTTCTGGTAAGAAGTGTCAGAAACAGTCTTGTTCAGAAGCTAGGAGAAGATCTAATGGTATTCAGAAGTCAGAAACCTCAACTTCGGATAGGCAGAAGAATGCTCAGAAGGGAAAAGAGAGGTAGACAAGAAGAAGATCCAGTGCTACTGTTGTAAGAAGTTTGGCCATTTTGCTGCTAATTACTCGTCAAACAAGGAAAGGAAGTCAGAAGAAGCAAATACAGCCAGAAGTTCTGATGATGAATCTGTGCTAGTGATGGCTTCTGAATCTGATGATACGAATTTGACAGACTGTTGGTATATGGACACTGGCTGCTCAAATCATCTTACTGGAAATAAGAAATGGCTGGTTGACTTTGACTCTGGAAAGAGGACAAAGATCAGATGTGCTGATGATAAATACCTCAACGCTGAAGGTATGGAAAATGTCATAGTCGCTCTGAACAATGGTAAAACAGAATTGATTCAGAAAGTGTGGTATGTACCTAGCATGAAAAGCAATCTGATGAGTGTGGGGCAACTAATTGAGAAACATTTTTCAATTACCATGAAGGACAATCTTCTGAAGCTGTATGACTGTAATCAAAAATTGATTATGGAGTCAGAACAGGGAAGGAATAGAACATTCAAGGTGAATGTAAGAACTGCAAACTCTGAATGTCTTAATGCAACAAGTGTTGTGAAGGAAAGTGAGTTGTGGCACGGAAGATTTGGTCATCTGAATTTCAGAAGCTTAGGGCATCTGAATTCGAAGAAGCTGGTACATGGAATTCCTACAATTTAGAAGCCTGAGAAGTCATGCAAAGTGTGCATGGAAGGAAAGCAAGCAAGATTGCCATTCGCGTCAGAAGTAGATCCAAGGGCAAAGCATGCCTTGGGAGTAGTGCATTCTAATGTGTGTGGTCCATTTCCAATAGCATTGATTGGAGGGAATAAATACTTTGTGTTATTTGTTGACGAGTTCACAAGAATGACATGGGTATCCCTTATAAAGTTCAAATACGAGATGTTTGCTGAATTCAAGAAGTTCATAATGAAGGCAGAGAATCAGAGTGGTCAGACTCTGAAGATTCTCAGAACCGATGGTGGAGGTGAGTATAACTCCACTAAATTTAGAAAGTTCTGTGAGAAGAATGGAATTGAGCATGAGGTTACTGCTCCTTATACTCCTCAACACAATGGTATTGCTGAGAGAAGAAATTATACTTTGCTTGATATGGCGAGAAGCATGCTGAAGGAGAAGAAGATTACTCATTCCGTTATAGGGAGAAGTTGTTGCCACCGCAGCATATGTGCTCAAAAGATATCCAACAAAGAAGCTGAAGGAAATAGTTCCTATTCAGAAGTGAACTGGAGATAAGAAAAGTCTTATCCATCTGAAGGTATTTGGTTCAGTATGTTACAAACATGTTCCAAAAGCCAGAAGACAGGAGCTGGATGATAGAAGCCAAGTAATGTTACTAGTGGGGTACCATAGTACAGGTGCGTACAAGTTTTATTGTCCCGAAACTAATAAAGTTGAATTCAACAGAGACGTCATTGTAAAGGAATCAGAAACTTTGGATTGGAACAAGTCTCAATCGAACTCTGATGTGAGAACTTCTGAAGAAAGTTCAGAATTAGATGTTTTTGAAGATGAGTCAGAAACTGGAGAAGATTCTGAAGCTGGAATAGACTCTGATGGTGATTCTGACTCTGAAGGAAACTCAAAAGGTGAAGATGATTTTGATCCAGATTCTGGTGGTGATTCAGATTCTGGGAATATTCTAGACTCTGAAGGTGGTCAAGGTTCTAGAGGAGGTCAAACTTCTGAAGCAAGAGCTTCTGAAGGAGAAGCTTCTGAAGATAGAACATCTGGAGTTCAAGCATTCTAAGGATATTTTGAATGAGGTCAGAGGCCACAAAGAATCAGAAACATTCCAAAAAAATTTGCAGAGTTTGACATGCTACAAGACACTGAAGTAGATTCTGAAGAAGAAGTTATTCAGTGTGCCATGTTAGTAGACTCTGAACCCGTAAGCACGGAAGAGGCTCTTGAGCAGAAATTCTGGATGAAGGCCATGAAAGAAGAACTTAATGCTATAGAGAGGAACAAGATTTGGAAGCTGATAGAACTTCCAAAGGACAAGAAAGCCATCATCGTCGGATGGGTTTTCAAGAAGAAGATAAAGCCAGAAGGATCAATTGGAAAACACAAAGTGAGGTTAGTAGCAAAAGAATTTCTGGAGAAACTTGGGCTGGATTATTCTGAAATGTTTGAACCTGTAGCGAGACATGAAACAATTAGACTGGTGATTGTAATAGCTGCTAACAGGAATTGGCCTCTGATGCATTTAGATGTGAAATATCCATTTCTGAATGGTCAATTACAAGAAGAGGTATACGTGTCACAACCTCCTGGATTTGTTAAAAAGAATCAGGAATGGATGGTGTACAGATTACATAAAGCTTTGTATGGATTGAAACAAGCGCCCAGAGCCTGGAATCTGAAGATTGATTCATTTTTCAAGGAGCATGGGTTTCAGAAATGTGATATGGAGTACGGTGTTTATGTTCAGCATACTTTTTAAGGCAATATGATTCTTGTGCGTTTACATGTTGATGACATACTGCTGATAGGGAGTTCTGAACAAGAGATAGCTAAGTTCAAGAAGGTGCTGATGAATGAGTTTGAAATGACTGATCTCGAGAAAATGACATATTTTTTAGGGATGAAGTTTATATACTCTGAGAAGGGTATCATTTTGCATCAGCTGAAGTATGAACTTGAGCTTCTGAAGAGATTTAAGCTGGAGAATTGTAAGACTGCTATCACACCTGCAGATACAAATCAGAAACTAGATTCTGATTCTGATGGTGAGGATGTGGATGCTACAACCTTCAAACAGTTGGTTGGTTCTCTGAGGTATCTGTGTAATACCATACCAGATATCTGATATGATGTTGGAATGGTTAGTAGGTTCATAAGTAAACCTAAGTGGTCCCATTACCAAGCTTTTGTCAGAATTATGAGGTATATCGAGGGAACTCTGAAGTATGGAGTGTTATTCCCTTCTGGAAGAAAGATTGAATCAGAACTTCTGAGTTATTCAGATTCTGATTGGTGTGGAGACAGAGTTGACAGAAAAAGTACTTCTGGGTACTTGTTTAAGTTTCTGGGAGGTCCTATTTCTTGGTGTTCTAAGAAAAAACATGTTGTTACGCTGTCAACTTGTGAAGCTGAATATATCTCTGGCGCTGTGACTACTTGTCAAGCTGTGTAGATTATGAACTTACTGCAGGATTTAAAGATCAAAGTTGACAAGCCTCTAAAGCTGATGATTGATAACAAGTCTGCAATCAATCTTTCCAGAAACCCAGTGTTGCATGGGAGAAGCAAGCATATTGAGACTAAGTATCACTTTCTGAGAAATCAGGTTCAGAATGGAGTGCTAGAAGTTGTGCGCTGTAGCACCCAGAAGCAGTTGACAGATGTTCTGATGAAGGTTATCAAGACCGATCAAATTCTTCGCTTAAGGAATGGAATTGGTGTTGTCAGTTTTGGGTAAATATAAATTAATGGAAGGTGTTAGGAATAATTTATATTTTACAAAACTTAGTGACTAAGTTTTGTTAGAGGGTAATTTAGTACTTTAGTATGTTGCCTATGTGGCCCTAGCTTTCTGTGTAAAAATAGACTAATGGTAGATGTCATTTATTATTCCTTCCAATTTTGTAGTCGTCATTTGCAGAGTATAAATATATCCTCTCATTCTATTCATCTTTTTTAACCTTGTGCACCAACACTACCAAAAGATCAGGTACTTCTTTTTTTTCTTCATTCTGATGTAATTTGAAGTATTATTAATGGACCGTGTTATATATTCTATCAAAACTTCTTGAAATATCTTGTTTTACATTCTATGAATATGTTTTAATAATTATTTTAATAGGTAGTACTGATTTTTGCAACATTATTAACATGCCTTCAAATAAGTTCCAAAAAATACTTAGTCTTGTCATAAGGTGTTTTTAAAAATATGTTAGCATTCTCCTAAGGATATTAAAGGGTAAAACAGTAACTCCAATAAGGAGATTCTCACTTCCATTTAAGGGTCCGATATAATTTGAAAGAGAACTGAAGATGAACTCAATGCACACCTCCTAATTCCAGATGGTTTTTGTGCTCGTGACCAAACACATTTTCCAATTTCAAACACTAATAAAAATAGAAGAGAGGAAGATTAAAAACTATTTTATTTTGAAGATTAAATTTGAAAATTAGTGATATGCTTTCTATGTAAGTTTATATATTGTTATGTACAATAATTAGTGGGAATATTAACAATATTAATTAGTCTATATTGTCTATGAAATTTCAGACTGTTTTACGATGAAATATTTTTTCCTTTAATATGGTTTACAATAACGCTTTTAAGAAAAACACGATTAAATATCATTAAATAAATGTAGTAGCAAATTACGTTATGATAGCGCTTGTTTAGAAGTGCTATTAAAGACTTAACATTTAATAGCGCTTAAAAGCACTATTATAGGTAACCAACCTATAATAGCACGGGCTTTAATATCACTTAAAAGCGTTATTGAAGGTTAAAAAAAGTGCTATTAAAAGCTCTTTTTGGTGTAGTGATTTCGTTTCTTGACCAGCGGAAGCAAGAGCCACAAACTTTGATTCCATGGTTGAAAGAGTAATGCATATTTATTTCTTCATTTTCCAAGAAATTGATCCTCCAGCTAATGTAAATATCCACCCAGTTGTGAATTTATGATCTCCTACATTGGATATCCAACTTATATCGATATATTCTTCTAGTATGGCAGAAAACTTGCCATAGTGAAGGTCAAGATTTTTGGTCTTTTGTAGATAGCTGAAAATCCTTGTAATTGCCTTTCAATATTCTTTATTTGGATTACTAGTAAATCTACTCATTTTACTAACTGCAAATGATATGTCGGGTCTGGTGTCATACCCCTAATTTTGACCACCAAGATTTCCCATCATTGTGCAAATCATCATCACAATATGGATGTATTTACATGCCTCATCAGTCTCCCCAAAGATGGGTGAGCATTCACTACAAACCAGAGTTAGGGTTTCAAGCCCTCTCTGAGCACTTAGATAGAGGATCAATCAAGGAATGACATGAGCCACAACTTGTATAACCTCTCAAACATCCATAAAAAATCAAGAGGACTCCCACATCAAGGATTAAGCACAAAGTTGCTACATTCCAAGTGGATTAAGCCTCAAGATCGTCAGTGTCACCAAATTAGGGTTTTGGTCGACCAAGACCTCCAGATGGAAATTTTCCTCTGGGCATGAACCAATGCTTCAAAGCATAACCTAGGATACTCCATGGCACCTCATAGACCCAAACATCAAGTCAATTTAACCTCAGGGGATGCATTTATCAAAAATCAGGAATTAGGATTTCTTGACCTAATTCACCACTAAGTTGACTTTTGGGACAAAACATGAGCCAAGACCCCAAGACATGATTTGAGGGTCTCCAATACACCATATTGATCCATTTGCAACAATGGATTGATCCAAGAAGCTTGATCTACAAGTTTCAATTTCATCCGGACCACAATTAAGGTTTTGAAGAAAAAGTCAACTGTGCCTTTGACTTTTGACCAAAGCATGCCTCCAAACCTTGGGACATGATTCAATACACCCTACAACACCTATGGAATCCATCTATTAAGTTTGATTTAGGTTAAGGGCTTGATTTCATAAAGGATCGCGCAGTTTAAAATTCATCTGATAAAAAGTCAACTGTACAAAAAGTCAAAGTTTGACTTTTTTATTTTTTGGTCAACCAAGGTTCCTTAACCCTAAAACAATGTTAATATGTGATTTGAATCATCATTCATAAAAAAAACAAATAAAGTGAGTTAACTTGTAAAAGGGGTAACCATAAAAAACTTAGAATTTGTCTAAGTTATGAACAAAGTGATTAGGGTACCAACTTCCAAGGATCTTAACTTGAGATCCAAGCAACCATTTTGGATGATCCAAAGATGGATTTGTAGCTCTCATGGCATACTTTAAAAGTATCAACTACACCTCATTCCAATTCCTCATGGTATTTTAGTTATGGAGTGATCAAAATGGCTGAAAACATGAAATGTCACTTTTTCCAACACTTAGTAAAATTTTCACTAAGTCAGAATCTGTCTTGCTTTTTTTCAAAATGTAGGGGCATTTTTCACTTGGATCCAAAAAGTTTCAAGACAAACTATGATCACACATGTGTCTTATCATATGAGAGCTTTCCAAAATGACCAAGAACTCCATCAAACTCCACTTGAGCTAGGAGTTATGACAGCTGCAACTTGCCTTACTGCAAACTGTCTTGGCAAGGAAGATTTGTGAATAAGAGCTCGATTTGTCCAAATTGTGCAATAACAAGCACGGTTATCCATCTGCACACCTCAAGGGGGAACAACCAAGGGACAAACACTGATTCATCAGCCTCCAAAGTCCCAAAATCTACAAGTAGCATGCCAAACCTAAAAAGGCTAAAGATGCTTCAAGACTCCAATTTTGTTTTGGAAATTTTAATGGATGCTTAAAGGTGGCATGTATCAGAGCAAAGATAAACACTTCAGTCAAGCCTTATCCTTGAATCAAAGAACCATAGGCCTGTGCTCTAATCTCAAGTCAATGGCTAGAGGAGACTTGAGATTCCATTTGATCCACATTTGCCAAAGGCCTACTGCAGTTGCCATTCCCTATTCCTTGCAAAACAAATTTGCTCTACTATAAATATAGCTCAATTGTGATTAGTTTGAGTACACCAAAGCAACCAAACTGATGCTTTCCTCAAAATCTCCATTTTCACTCCAATTTTGCCTTCTAAAGCAAGTCACTATCGGGTTTTGAGTTTGAGAGCAATTCCAAACAAATCAATCACACACACATACACCTCACATATAACATATAGAAGTGATCCAAACTCTCACATAACATCTGGAACATCAGAATCACAAAATCACCAGCCATCTGCACAAGCTTTTGACAGATTTGCAGTTGAGGTGCCAAATCAAGTTCCAACTTAATTCAATCCATTCCAAGCATTCAGACACACTTCATAGCACCTAGGGAAGCTGTCCACATCATTGAAACCAAGCTGTAACACCTCCAACCTAGAACTCGATCGCCAGCTGCAAGAGGTAAGCCTCAACTTGGTCATCTCATGATTCATGCATATTTCCTCGCACAATAATTTTGCCATATGTTCATAATCATGTATAAAGTGTTTCCCCTCAATTAATTGCTTTGTTTGGATCGTGTATCAAATTTCTGAGCCTTTATGCAGAAATTAGGGTTCTTGAGGTTTCTCTTTGATTTCTTATTCCATGCTTAAAATAAATGAAATTAAAGACCATAGACATGATCGTGAGGTGAAAACGAGCAGATTGATATGTGGATTGTGTGATTTTATTAAGTATTCAGTGAGATTGATGAGAAAATGCAAATCTGGGAAAATCAAAACACACGCGTGTTCTTGTCGCCTTTTTTGAAAATTCAAATATTTGAATTTTGTGATTTTATTTAATTGATTCAAAAATTAATTTCTCCCTGAATTTTAATGATTTTGAGTTGATTATTTTTTTTTAATAATTCACAAAAATTTTAAAATATTTTATTTTACAAAAATTTCCCAAAAATATTATTTATTTCATATACTTGATATTTTTGCAAAGAAATAATTTTTATTTGGTTTTTAACATTTAAAATATTTTTCCCTCTTGGTTCTCTAAACTTAAATGGTTCTCAATCATTTTGGGGATAAAAACATGATTTTTTGAAACATTGATCCAAGATCACCACTCATTTTTCACATGTTTTCAATGATTTTTATTAATTTTTAATCAAAATTAATTCCATTTTTAACCAAATTAGGGTTTTGATTAATTCCACCCTCATAAATCTTTTCCAAACACTCACGGGCCTCTAATAGAGTGTAAGACTAATTCCTTGTAAATAAGATACCTTGTTAGGCCTCAGATATTGTATAAGCCCCACTTTGTTTTCAAAAACCTCGGCGTGATCACCGTTTTCAAACAAACCATCTAGGCCTACCCTCGTGTTGTAAGTCCCATCTTTATTTTTTTCAAAATAATCTTTGGGCCTCTAATAGAGTGTAAAACCCAACCCCTTTTTTGAAACCAAACTTGTTTTGGGCCTCAGACATTGTATAAGTCTCTTTATACATTTTCAAAAGTTCGACGCGATCGTCGTTTTTTTAAACAATAAACCTTGGGCCTCTCTTTGAGTTGTAAGCCCCACCACTTGTACAAAAACAAATCTTTGGGCCTCTACTAGAGTGTAAGAGCCAATCCCTTTTTAACCAAAACCTTTGGGCCTCAAACATCGTATAAGTCCCAGCACAATCTTTTCAAAACAATTTCCCTTTTGATTTAGATTCCAGTATACAGTTGTTATCAAAACTTTCTTTAATTTCTTTGAACAACTAACAATATAGCATGGAAGCTTGCTCACCTGTAAGTTTTATCCGCTTTCATTTACTTGCTTTAATATATATAACTGTATTGTGGGAAGTTGCGCATGGTTAGTCTTCTTTCATTCTTTTACATACATGTCAAATATATATATAACTGTATTGTGGGAAGTTGCGCATGGTTAGTCTTCTTTCATACCCTTTTACATACTAGTCATATATCAACTGTATATGTACTAGTATAGTTATTTAGAGTTTTCCCCGGTAACTAGGTCTAGAACTAGGTAAAGCCCGTTTAGTCACTCTTAAATACAGTTAAAACTAGATCCCTATAGGATTTCCAGATACAGTCTTGCCTTCTCTTGGGCTTAAACAATATGGAACAAAGAGAAAGGCAGTATTCCTCGTGAACCTTTTCTCAGACTGTCACCCCTAGAAATTGTCAAAGAAATTCTACTCCCCGGAGTTGATCTATTCTCGGTGAATAGCATCTCTTGAGTTTCTTCAAACCTCAGAACTTTCACTAAATGATCTATTCTCGGTGAATAGAATTTCTTGAACTTTTCTTGGTTTGAGACCCACAGGCTTCCTAAAAGCATCCCTGCCTCCTCTTAGGCTTTGTACAAGGACCCGTCGGCTTCTTAAAAGTTCTCATGCCTTCTCTTGGGCTTCATACAAGGACCCTCACGACCTCTTAAAGGTATAGGACAGAACTTAGTCATCCGTCGTTAGAGTTGTCCTTCTAAAAGGAGTCACAAAAGCCCTCAGACCAATTTTAGGGTTTATACTCACCCCTTAAATGAGTCGGCCTCCTCTTGGGCGTTGTACAAAGATAGACCTTTTCAATAGACTTGGACAGTCTAAATCTCCTCGAGCCTCAAAGACATTCTCAAGTTCCTTACAAATATAGGAGAAACCCCAGATTCTGGATTACTCTCCAGCAGAGCTAAAACTTGTGGGTTCTAAAACTCAGTCTCTCTCCTAAAAACTCCCAAGCCAGGGTCAGTTTATCATCATATAACACTATCTCAAATCAGAACCACAAGGCATCTAATACATCAACTCTTCTGTAATCCTCAGTAAAAGTTAAATCCCCACTTGGACCTGCCTCGGGATCTTAATAATTCCCAGCAGAAGATAGTCTCCTTTCAGGCTTTGTATAATGATCCTTTCCTCAGGAAAGTCAGCCTCCTCTTGGGCTTTGTATAATGATTCTCCCCAGCGGAGTTAACCTTTTCAGACTCTCTTGTTGAGTCAATCAATTATTTCTCAGACTCTCTTGTTGAGTCGATCGCCTTTTCAGACTCTCTTGTTGAGTCAACCACTCTCATAGACTCTCTTGTTGAGTCAATCACCTTTTTTTACTCTCTTGTTGAGTCAACCCTTTTTTAGCCTCAATCTCGGGCTTCGTATGAGACAGATAAAACACACTCTCTTGTTGGGTCAACCCCTTTTAGCCTCAATCTCGGGCTTCGTACGAGACAAATAAAAACACTCTCTTGAGGAGTCAAACCTTTTTCGCCTCAATCTTGGGCTTTATACAAGACAGATAAATACCTCCCCAGCGGAGTCAGCCTCCTCTTAGGCTTTGTAGAAGGACTTCCCCAGAGGAGTCAATCAACCTCTTAGCTTCAACCTTGGGCTTTGATCAAGGCACACATAAATCAACCATCCCTCTTTAGAGATGACAAATTCTCTTTCAGTCAACCTTTTAGCTTCAATCTTGGGCTTTGAACAAGACACAAATACTCAGTTTAGCCTCTGTCTTAGGCTTTGAACAAGACACCAAAACATCTTTTTCCTCCCTTAGAATAGGAGGAACTACGATTGCTCTGATTTCCCTGTTTCGTTTAAACGGGAATACGTAGGCATAAGATTGCAAAATCTTAGCGAGCATACTAATCAAAAACTCTAGGTCCAATACCTTCATACATCAATCAAAACTTAGGTCCAGCACCTTCCCAAACCCATTAATGGATAAACACCATCAAGTACAAAGAGAAACCTAAAGCTAGTATCCTGTGGATAACTACATATAGGATGGGTAACTGACAACTGCCCATTGTATAACCTGACTCCGGACCTCCCAATCTCTTTAAGCATTTGTTCAGTTAAACATTCGCGTGCAAGGTTAGTTTTAGATAGCTTCCCTTCCCTTTCAGCTTCATAGGATAAATAAGAAATCAGAAAGTAGCACCCCCTCCTACCATTGCGGTGAGGAAAATCCAGCGATAAGGTGGTCGCGTCACCAACAAAAATCGCTCGCTACATCTGGTACATTGCATTAAGTACATAACACACCCTATTGCACTTGCTTACTTCAATTAAGCCACTGTTCTTCCATTGTTCATTTAAAGTTTGACGAAATGATCAAATGGAGTGGTTACTTCCTTAAAGTTTAGGTGTTTGAACTTATCAAGCATTTTTTCAATATAATGTGTTTGACTATGTTTGTAACCCCCACTATTTCTCTTTACTTTGATCCCTAAAATTGTGTCAACTAATCCAAGATTTTTCATCTTGAATGTGGAAGTTAGAAACCTTTTTGTCTGTAAAATTCCATCCATGTTGTTGCTAATTGTTAGTTCATGGATTAGCTGGAATTTTGGTAAAACAAAGTATATTCAATGTTGATGTCAAGGTGCTGATGTTGCAACATTGAAGTCTTAACACTGGGCTGTGTTAAGTATTTAAGGGCTGAAGTTGGATGTCTGATGTCACACAGGTGATGTTGTAACATCAGATCTGCAGAATTAACAACAGCAGGTTATTAGGGCACGCGTATTAGCTGGAATTGTGGAGAGTGGTTGACTCATTGGATAAGAATATCTTGGGATAGATATTTTCTGTTACATGGGAGATTTGATTGCAGGTCTGTTGGAGAATTAAAAGGTTGAAGATTTAAAAAGATTTTGGGGATAAAATCTGTTTTGAAGATTCAGTTTTAATTAACAAATCTGATAAAATATTGTGACAAGTCCAAGCCCAATTCAGGAGCTATATAAAGCGCGCTAGACCAAAGGAAAAAGTACAGAAAACATTCAGAAGATCAAGAGCAGGAGGCTTAGTGTCTAGAGTTTGTTTAAAGTGCTTGTATTTACACTATTCTAGGGTTTGAATAGGTGTTGAGTTTCTGTCCTCTCTAGAAGCTGTGAAGCAATAGAGAGTGGTTGATTGATCGAAGCTGTGAAGTAAGATCAAGGGTACTCAAAGTGGGTTCTTTGAGTGTTTGTAAGGGATTGAGTGGTGTTCTCATACCTAAGTGGTTTCTTAGGTAGGAAGTCATTAGTAGAGTATAAGTTTAGGAGATTGTCAATGGGTTGTTGATTCTGTAAATTATATCTACAAGTAGTGAATTCCATCCCTGGCTTGGTAGCCCCCAGAGTAGGTTGGTTGTAACCGAACTGGGTCAACAATTCTTGGTGTTATTTTACTGTTATTGCTGTTCATTGTGCAGAGTGTGTTGTTGTGACATCACACCTTAACATCACACGTCTGATACCATAATTTCAATTGGTATTAGAGCAGGCATCCTGTCTGTCTCTGGGTGAGATCTAGGGAAGTTACTTTCTGGTGAAAAGATGGACAAAGAAGTTGGAGGATTCGTCAACAGACCCCCTATTTTGGATGGATCCAA
Organism: Lathyrus tuberosus; assembly: GCA_022829125.1. NCBI lineage: Eukaryota > Viridiplantae > Streptophyta > Magnoliopsida > Fabales > Fabaceae > Lathyrus > Lathyrus tuberosus. Next base: position 1,996,869 of record JALAZF010000751.1, read on the forward strand.
TTATGACTATTGGAAGCCAAGGATGACCACCTTCTTAAAATCCTTGGACAGTAGGGCTTGGAAGGATGTTATTGAAGAGTGGAAAGCACCTGTCATGTGTGAGAAGGATGATGCTGGCAAAGATAAAGAAGGCACCTCTAAGCCAAAGCCTGAAGAAGAGTGGACCAAGGAGGAAGATGAGCTTGCCCTTGGAAATTCCAAAGCTCTGAATGCTATCTTCAATGAAGTGGATAAGAACATCTTCAGGTTAATTAATACCTGTGAAGTTGCTAAGCAAGCATGGGATATCTTGCAGGCTACTCATGAAGGAACATCTAGAGTCAAGATGTCAAGACTTCAGATTTTAACATCAAAATTTGAAAGCCTGAAGATGAAGGAAGATGAGACTATTCATGATTTCCACATGAGTGTTCTTGAGCTGGTCATGCATCTAGTGCTCTTGGAGAGAAGATGTCAGATGCAAAGCTTGTGAGGAAGATCCTTAGGTCCCTACCTAAGAAGTATAAGATGAAGGTTACTGCCATTGAAGAATCACAAGACATCAGCAAGATGAGAGTAGATGAGCTCATTGGATCTCTTCAAACCTTTGAGCTTGGGTTGAATGAGGAAGAACCAGAAAAGAAGCCAAAAAGTATAGCCCTGGTGACAAATGGTGAAGAAGAGAAAGGGAAGAAATCTGAATCCCAGGAGGATCTGTCTCAGGCCATAGTGATGTTGGGAAGATAGTTCACCAAAGTATTCAAGAGAATGAATAATAACTCCAGGCCTAATGTCAAGAACATGACTTCTGACACCAGCAAGAAGGATGAAGAGAAAACTGCCCAAGATAAAGGAGTGCAGTGCTTTGAGTGTGAAGGGTATGGACATGTCAAGAAAGAATGTCCCACCTTCTTGAAAAAGCAGAAGAAGGGCATGACAGTTTCCTGGTCTGACTCTGATAGTGAAAGTGAAGGCGAGTCAGCAAAGCATGTGAGAGCTTTAACAGGAGCTGTGGTTTCTGATGATGATTCAAGTGATGGAGAAGTAACTTATGAGGAGTTGGCATCTACCTATCAAGAGCTGTGTTTAAAGAGTGCTGAGATTTGTCAAGAAAACAAGTGCCACAAGCAACAAATTGCTCAGCTAGAAAATGAAAAGACTGATCTGGAAAATGAAGTGGTGCTAGTTAGAGCTCACCTTGATCAAATGACCAAGTCTGTTAGGATGTTGAGCTGTGGTACAGACACACTTGACAAGATCCTTCAGTCAGAAAAAGCTACTGGAGACAAAGCTGGGATAGGTTATGAGGACAAGGGAACTTCAGAAGGAAGCACTTCAGGTTCAAAGAAGGAAGTATCACCACTTTCATCTCAACATCAGCCAAAGAAGCAGGATCCTACCCCTAAGAAAGTTGATGTGTCACAACCTAAGAAGATTGAGAAGAAGACTGGTCCCTATCAGAAGAGAAAGCAGCCACAAGGAGCTAGCCAATATATGCCCCCACAATACCATGAGAGCATGCAAGCTGCTCAGTTCAAACAGCATATGTCTCATCAGATGTCTCAACATCAGGACAACTGGTATGGTTATGGTTATGGATACACCAATGTTGTTCCTTATATCTATGGAAGAAGAAAGCCACACCATCATGGGAGACAATCCAGGAAACAACATTCTCAGCCGTCTTATGGGAGAAGTTATCAACATAATAGATGGCAGGGCAGTTATGGTAGGTGGAGATCACATTATGGATGGCAGCATAAGCAATCTCATCATGGCAGAAGATTCAAAGATGAAAGGGTGAGATGCTATTATTGTGGAAGATTTGGACATATGCAGTACTCTTGCTACAAGCTGCATGGATACCCTCAGCCTCAAAACAGATGGAGAGAGCACAGGCCCAAAGTTGTTAAACAATGGGTACCTAAGGAGAAGGTGAAGTGCTTATTGGCTCACATGGGTGATAGAAAAGGAACATGGTATTTTGACAGTGGGTGTTCCAAGCACATGTCTGGATGTAGATCCATGTTTGATAATCTTAGACCTTGCCCCTCTCATGAGGTCATATTTGGCAATGGAGAAAAAGGTGTTGTTGCAGGAGTTGGGAAAGTGCAAGGTGATGGTAGACCTGAACTTGACAATGTTATGCTTGTCAATGGCTTAAGTGAAAATTTGATCAGCATAAGCCAGTTGTGTGATGAAGGTTACGAGGTAAACTACACTAAGCATGAGTGTGTGATTTCTGATGAGCATAATCAGATTGTTATGAAGGGTGCCAGAACCAAAGACAACTGTTATCAGTGGACCTCTCTTGAAGGAGATTCAACTAGTGATGTACAAGTTGATGTTATAACATCAGACTATGACATCAGGATGCTGAAAGGTCACTCAAAGTTAACAAGTTCTGATGTGAGTGTTTTAAAAGGAAAGTTTTTGTGGAGGGAAAAAGTCATTGACACTCCAAATCAAGCTCCTAGCCTCAGAACCCCCTTTCCCGGTACTACAACATCACACGTCTTCAAAGCTCTGCTCTCGCAACGAATCAACTCCTTCGACTTCAAGAATCAACTCTCATTGAAAAGAGTCATGGCATCTCCATCCAAGAAATCTGAGTGTCAGAGTTCCACAAAAGAAAGACCTAGGGTTTCCCCTGATGAAGGTTCAGCATTCAATCCCATGGACATTGAGCCCCTCTCAACCATTCTTCCTGAATCAGGTAAATCTAGACCTTCCAAACTTGTTCCAAAAAGGGCTGGGACTATTTTTAGAGATAATGAAACGAAAAAGCTTGTTACGAGTATGCTATTTAGTAATAAAACAGCACCTAGGTCATCCACTTCTCAAACTGTTGAGGAAAGGGTAGACGTGGATAAAAGCTTAGGTATATCTAGACCACTGAGACAAATGCCTGCGGAACATTCTGAAAGGGAAAATAGCGACATGCAAAGTGCAGCTACAAATCTTCATAGACTTGCTATGTCTGTTGTTGAAGATTCTGAAGTAAGAATAGAAGAAGATGATGTAAAGGAGGAAGCTAATGTTAAGGAAGATGTTGGAACTTCACCTGCTGGGGAAGAAAAGGATGAGGATGTGATCAATGTAGTTGACTTATCCGATGATGAAATCATTGGAAAAGCTGTCCCAAGTATTGCTAAGAGACTGAAGACAAGGAAAGGAAAGACCGTTGAATCCTCTCCAAAGAAGTCTGAAGGCAAGAAGAACATTGCTGTTGGTCCAACCAAGCCATGGAGCAAAGTGGCTGTGAAATCCAAAAAGAGGAAAATAAGGGAAGACTCTAATTCTGACCGTTATGATGAGGATGATGTTCATAACATCACACCTGTCAGAAGGACAATTTTGAAGAGAATCTCTAACAAAGTTCCTGAAGTTCCAGTCGACAACATTTCCTTTCATTATGCCAACAGTGCATCATTATGGAAATATGTTTGTCAGAGAAGACTGGCCCTAGAGAGGGAGCTTGGGAAAGAAGCTTTGGAAATGAAGGATATCATGGAGCTGATTAAGGAGGCTGGATTGGTAAAGACTGTGACCAAGTTTCCTAAGTGCTATGAAAGTCTTGTTAAAGAATTTGTTGTCAACATTTCTGGAAATATTACTGATAAAAAGAGCACTGATTTCATGAAAGTTTATGTGAGAGGAAAGTGCATTAATTTCTCTCCTAGTACTATCAATAAGTATCTAGGAAGAGATGATGAAGAGTATAGTGAACTTGAGATGACTGATAATGATATATGTAAAGAGATTACAGCTGGTCAGATAAGGGTTTAGCCATTGAAAAAGAAGTTGCCAGCCAGTAAACTTAGCATCAAGTATGCAATTCTTCACAGAATTGGTGCTGCCAACTGGGTGCCAACAAACCACAAGACAACAATCGCTGTTGGATTGGGCAGGTTTATCTGTACTATTGGGAAGAAGATTAAGTTTGACTATGGCAGCTACATCTTTGAGCAAGTGGTGAAACATGCTGGAACAAACGCTATCAAGTTACCCATAGCATTCCCATCTCTTGTGTGTGGTATCATCTTGGAGCAACATCCTGAAACTTTAACAAGCTCAGACATAGCGTGCCAGAGGAAGACAGCCTTGTCCCTACACCCTAAACTATTTTCAGGACATCATGTTCCAGACATTGTTCTAACATCAACTGCTGAAGTCAAGAAGAAGACTACAAAGGCTGAACTGATCGAAGAATTGAAGACCATATGCAAAGACCTTGATGAAGTAATCAGTACTAGTTTGGTTAGAAAAGAGAGACTTGAAAAGCTGATCCAGCAGTTAGAACTGAACAGTGGTGATGATGATGTTGATGGCTCTGAAGTTGATGCCAGAGGGGATAGCTCTGAGGAGGAGGAATAGAATCCTGGAGAACAATCTAGTTCAGAAGAAGACTAGCTTATCTTCTCTTGCCTTCTATAGTTTTGTTATTAGTTTAGTTTTTGTTGGTTGGTTTTGTAATTTGAATATTGTGTTGTTTTATGCACTGTTTATGTTTTTAGTTTCCTTCTATGATTTGTTTTGCCTGTTTACTAACTGAGAGGCTAACAATGAGAGCTAAGGTGTACTGACTATAGTTAATAGGGCCTCTAACTGAAGTTTGCCTAATTGTGGCTAAAAAGGGGGAGAAAATAGCCAAGATAGTCAAGAGTATTATTGCCATATGCTGCTAATGTGATGCAGAGATTAAGGGGGAGATAGATTGATGCTGCTAAAAGGTGCTTAGTTGAAAAGTTTGTTGCTGCATTAAGGGGGAGTTTTGACATTTGAAGAGTGCAGCCAAGCAGACATCTAGGGGGAGTAAATTGCTGCACATTATGAGCTACTGAACAGCTGTGATGCTGGTTCATGTTTTCAAGGGAGAGCACCAATTGGCTGTTGTCAATAATGAAGATGGTGCTGCAGCAGATCAAGTGATGAAGACTTTGAAGATTGTCAAACTGCTGCTGATTGTGAGTTTCAAATTTCTGAAGATTATTCCGCTGCTGAAATCTCTGAAGGTGCAGAGTACAGAAGTTGATTGCAGAGTGCAGAGGTTGTTTTAGCCAAAGGGGGAGATTGTTAGTTCCTGGATTGGCTGGAATTTTGGTAAAACAAAGTATATTCAATGTTGATGTCAAGGTGCTGATGTTGCAACATTGAAGTCTTAACACTGGGCTGTGTTAAGTATTTAAGTGCTGAAGTTGGATGTCTGATGTCACACAGGTGATGTTGTAACATCAGACCTGCAGAATTAACAACAGCAGGTTATTAGGGCACGCGTATTAGCTGGAATTGTGGAGAGTGGTTGACTCATTGGATGAGAATATCTTGGGATAGATATTTTCTATTACATGGGAGATTTGATTGCAGGTCTGTTGGAGAATTAAAAGGTTGAAGATTTAAAAAGATTTTGGGGATAAAATCTGTTTTGAAGATTCAGTTTTAATTAACAAATCTGATCAAATATTGTGACAAGTCTAAGCCCAATTCAGGAGCTATATAAAGCGCGCTAGACCAAAGGAAAAAGTACAGAAAACATTCAGAAGATCAAGAGCAGGAGGCTTAGTGTCTAGAGTTTGTTTAAAGTGCTTGTATTTACACTATTCTAGGGTTTGAATAGGTGTTGAGTTTCTGTCCTCTCTAGAAGCTGTGAAGCAATAGAGAGTGGTTGATTGATCGAAGCTGTGAAGTAAGATCAAGGGTACTCAAAGTGGGTTCTTTGAGTGTTTGTAAGGGATTGAGTGGTGTTCTCATACCTAAGTGGTTTCTTAGGTAGGAAGTCATTAGTAGAGTATAAGTTTAGGAGATTTTCAACGGGTTGTTGAGTCTGTAAATTATATCTACAAGTAGTGAATTCCATCCCTGACTTGGTAGCCCCCAGAGTAGGTTGGTTGTAACCGAACTGGGTCAACAATTCCTGGTGTTATTTTACTGTTATTGCTGTCCATTGTGCAGAGTGTGTTGTTGTGACATCACACCTTAACATCACACGTCTGATACCAGAATTTCACTAATTATCAACATATCATCAACGTATAGACAAAGGAATATTACAATATTTTTCCGTACCTTTGTGTATAAACACTTGTCACAAGAATTGGGAGTAAAGCCATTTGAAAATATGACATAATCAAATTTTTGATGCTATTGTTTTGGTGCTTGCTTTAGTGCATATAGGGATTTGACAAGCTTACACACCTTTTGTTCATTTCCAGGAAGCACGTAGCCTTCTGGTTATTCCATGTAGATTTTCTCATCGAGATCTCCATTTAAGAATGTTGTTTTAACATCCATTTGATGAAATATAAGGTCATTCAAAGAGGCCAAGACGAACAATACTCTAATTGTTGTTCTTGCTACTGGTGCATATGTGTCAAAGTAATCAACACCCTCTTTTTGTCTAAATCCCTTTGCTACTAATCTTACCTTATATGTGTTTAATGTATCGTCACTATGCTACTTTTTTTTAAACACCTATTTGCATCCAATGGGCCTTGATCCCTTTGGTAAGTCAACAAGTTCCCAAGTATGATTTGACGTGATTGAATCCATTTCATCTTGGATAGCATCCTTCCAAAAGGAAGAGTCCCTTGAAGCCAATGTTTCCTTGTAAGTTTTAGGATCATCTTCTACTTGAAGAATAATTGGAATATTCCAAACATAATTCTTATAGTTTCCTTTAACTAGATAAAAAGAAATAAGTTGAGAATCAATTTCATTTGGTCCTAGATCCTTTGTTTTCCGGACTCTCTTGCTTATCCTAGGCTTGGGTTGAGTTTCAATTATCTGAGAAGTACTTTTGGGTTAAATCTTGATACTCCTAGAAGAATCTTTCTCACAAGATTCTTTGTTTGCGGGAGACTCAAATTCTTTATCCTTAGTAATATGGTTTTCAAAGAACTCTACATCCCGGGATTCAGTAATTACATTAGACTTTAAGTTTAAAAGTCTATATGCTTTACTATTTGGTGCATATCCTATAAAGGCACATTTTATTCCCCGAGGACCTAATATAGTCCTCTTAGGATCCATGTTTTTATAGTAATCCACACACCCCCACACTCTAAATTAATCGATATTTCACTACTACGAAAAAAGGCATTTAACAATAGTTGGGAAAGATATATAACTACGCGGGACCAAGTGTTGTTATATAGAGTGTCGTTGTATATGCGGTACTTACAATTATGATCATGGGACCGTTGTTGTATTATAGAAAGCGCGCGCCATATCACAACTGTTAGTTAACCCAACCGTTGTGATAAAACTATTGTATTTTGTATTATTCTGGTCAGCGTTCAATATACAACCACGGATAGGTTTTATAACCGTTGTCAAAACTTCCTCTGTTTTAAATATGAAAATTTTCTGCTTTTCAAATTCTTTCTATTTTTTATCCTGTACCTATTATAACCATATAATTTTGTTAACCATGCATAAAAAGCACATCTCAATAGATCATAAAGAGCATAAAAAACAGCTAACATTATGCATCAAAAGCCAAAACTAATATTTACATCAAACTGTACAATATGTTTACATCAAACTGTACAATATATTCACATCATCAATACAAAAACTAAGTCATTAGCATATCTCAATAGATCAATAAGCATGCCCCTTAAGTACATTGTGGATATACGCCCAACGTTTACGAAGATCTATAAAGTCCTCGACGAGTAATGGGGTTTAGTCATTAAACATCTACATAAGAAAAAGCAAAAAATTGAATATCATGCATGAATCAACAACTTATATATTAATATATGTTAACATTTGATGACATATATACCTTATCCCATGAATCAACAATGCCTACAAGGATAATGTTTAACATGTGTTTCATGACATAATACCCATACTTGTAAGTCCTGGGTTGTCTCATCGTCTATAAATTTAACCAAAATATATAACCACACATGAATGTAAATGAAAGAAACAGGTAATCGGACCACTTACTTTAGGAAAGATCCATGAGGACTTTCTTCTAACATTGTTCATGATATTCACTTGCTCCACAACACTGTACATTGAAAATGAATTTTACAAATTACATAATAAACTAATCACAATGTCAAATAAAATGAATTAAACATGTACACACTTACGAATTAATAATCTCTTTCATTTTCTTTTCGAGTGGATCATGCAAGGAACACAGTACAGTTACCGTATTCGTCCTAAATGATATGATGATCAATTGCCAATCACCACTGAATAAACAATAGCATATATATTATTAGTCTTTGCTAAAACAAAACTAAATATAGAATACGTAAACGTCAATTACAAAAATACTTACTGTCGCTTCCGGGATTTTCATCCAAGTACAAACGCGAAAGTGGCACCGAAACAGAGTCGCCAGCAATGTGTATTTATCCCAAGAGAGGGAAAGTAAACACTACATAAACCCGAGGGAAGGAAAGAGCATGGTCTTGCGACCAAGAGAACTGGGTTCGGGAGTCGGTTACGCGTGAGGAAGGTATTAGCACCCCCACGCGTCCATCGTACCCGATGGGATCCACGCTTGCTTGTCTCGATCAAAGGGTGTCGTCAACTGGAACTCCGCTGCTGCTGGAAAGGAAAAGGAACGGGAAAAAGGAAAAAGAAAGGAGAGAGAGAGAGAGAGAGAGAGAAACAAATGTAGGGAAAATAAAAGAAGTGCTCGCATGGGCCCTACCCCACTGCCTACGTATCTCATCGGGAGCATGAGAATCAGAGCGACATAATTCCCCTTGTAGGCATTGTTGAAGAGGAGAAGCGATGCAGAAGGTTGATGGAGAGGTTCGACACCGTCCTCACCAACATCTTCATTTCTCCGACGACAACCACATGAACTCTCCATTAGTTTTCAACGTAACTCACTAACCCCATCGCGAAATCAACGTCGGCGCATCTCCGATCGTCACCTTCTTTGTCTCACATCTCCCCGCCATCGAACCTCTCCATCAACCTTCTACATCGCTTCTCCTCTTCAACTCTCCATCTGTTTCTCTTCGTCTTTCAACATCAACATCTCAACCTCGTCTCCCTAATCCGATTGAACACATTTCGCACGCAACAAAAAAAATAAATAAAAAGAAGTCGATCGTCACCACACACTACACTAGGACAATGAAACATGGAAGCTCTACGGCAATTCCTCACCAAAACCGAATGCGACCTTACTCTCTATTCAAAATCAAAGATCACGACACGATGCGAACAATGGAAGAATACATTCAGAACAAACCACATCAACAACTTTAAACGAAAGCTATGAGGTACGTACCAGGGCGGAGCAGGGAAGATCTCCAACACAGCTGACTTTCGACGACCTTCAGATACTGCTATTATTCGGCCTCGTTGGCTTCTCTACTTCCTGCAAAATTCCAACAAGAGCTCCTTAAAGGTACACATCTGAATTCAAACCTCTCTTCTCTTTCGATGCTACTTCTGGAACTATTGTCGTTGCTACGAATTCCTCTTGCATGAATCTGAAACTTCTTTGAGATTTCAAATCATCTTCATCTCCTTCTTGTCCCTATCGTACTCGTTCTTCTTGTTTTTGATGTTTTCTGCAGGTTGGTTGATTTGATGATGAAGCTCTGTGAGATTTACGATTCACTTGAAGAATGATGAAGCTGAGATGTAAAGAGTGTTATTCTGGTTTTTTTTGGCAGTGAAGTTGATGATGATGTTGGTGTATGTGTGGTGGTGTTCTTGGAGTTGCCGTGATTTTATGGTGTTGTGATTTTCTATAGGATTTATTGAAGGTGGATGAAGATGATGAGTGAGTTTTGCAGAGGATTTAAAATTGAAGATGGTTCAGGGACAATTTTCAGTGGAAGAATGATGCTGATTTCTCTGCAGAAAATAGAGAATGAAGAGAAGTGAAAAATGAATTGTGAGCCCCCCCCCCCAAAACTTGAAGATCAAGCTGGCTATATAGAAGGAAAATTGGAGGGTAGGGTGGACTTTGCAGCTGAATTCTGTGACGAGAATTGTGTGACTTTGTTATGAAATTCATGTGAAATCAGTCACGAGCTTTGCGGGAGGTGTACGTGAGTTGCTTTTGTCAAGTGGCCAGCGTGAGTTTGTTATACGAGGCTTGTGCAAAAATGATTTTTTATTGCTTTTTGAATCTCATGTGCGCACCTTTTATGTATTGCTGCCGAATATTTCCTCTGTGAATTCAATATCATTTGCCGTGTACTATTTTAGTACAACCGCAAATTTCCTGCGCCAATTGTATTCCTGCACTGTAATTTTGTAAAGTGATGTGGGGCCTGTTATGCACACTTGATGATTTTGTAGTTTTTTATCTAATGGTTGTTGAACAAAAATGGATATAAATGTGGATATGTATTTGAAAAATTGAATTAGGAAAAAACAATGGTTTAGGGTGTTTTTTTAGAAGTGGTTTGGATTTAAAAAAGATTTAAAGAAAAATGGATTTAATTGGATTAAAGTGAAATACTGCTATGAGATGAAAGGGATAATTGGTTTAGAAAAATGGATATGGATATGGGTTATGGATTTGTACATGGACAAAGAGAAATGGTTCTAAAAAAGGATAACCACATTATACTAACTCTCGACTCTCCAAAACACCCGATTAAAGGCACACAACTACCACTGAAACAAAACGCCTAAATCACACATCCTCTGTATCTTTGATCAAGTGAATCCTCACACGAATCTGTCTGAATAAATCTCCACAGATCCTGACTTTTAAATCAACCCCACATGAACCAATGCTTGATAACTTGACCTCCAGCGCATAACAAACTGACCCTTGATGCGCATTTCTTGAGAAATAAACTAATAGCACGGATAACCTGCACTTGAAGCAAAACTCCTGATGATTTGACCAAGATGAAGTTAAACTTCCGCCTGATCATAATTGAATGAGCACTTAACTTGGAACCAATTCTCTTGAGATATTAAGAAAGATCCAAACCCTAATTCACACCAATGAAACCCTGACTCAATACTTTTAACGAATCCTCTAAATAAGAGAAACCCTGGAGCTTGATGAACCTCTGAATGAGAGAATCTTCATGATAATAATAAAACCCTTCGATCTCATGTCTTAGAAGACCAATGCAATGATATGATTATGAGTTATGACCTAGAGATGCAAAATGAGAAAGAAACATAAGCCGGAAAAAGGTAGGACAAATTTTGGGGTGCTACAGCTGCCCCTATTCAATCGACTTGGACCTGAAAGGATGATAGCAACGGCTTTCAGACATTCAAGGTAGAAGGTGATTGAATACAAAAAGAACCCAGAAAATTTGCACTGTGTTGATGGAGAAAATGAAGTAAGGGTAAGGAAGAAAAGTTTGTGAGGAAGACCTTGGAACCATTGGACCCCATAGGAAACCTGTCGGGAACTGGTGAACAAACTGTTGGGAACTGGTGAAATATCTGTCGAGAACTGGTGCAATACCTGTCGGGAACTGGTGAAATACCTGTCGGGAACTAGCATGGTTAAAACTCAAAGGGAGCGGTCGGGAACGGCTGCAGTTTATAACCAAGGCTTACCTATCGGGAATGGGTAACGGGGCCTGTCGGGAACTGGCATGGTTGAAACTCAAACGGAGCGGTCGGGAACGGCTGCAGTTTATAACCAAGGCTTACCTATCGGGAATGGGTAACAGCACCTGTCGGGAACTGGCATGGTTAAAATTCAAAGGTGCTGTCGGGAACGGCTGCAGGAAACCTATCGGGAATGGTTCCAAGAAACTTGTGAGTTGAGAGATATGACTCTGTGGGGAGAAAAGTGATGAAACCCTTTGTATCGTTTCGCAATGTCTGCTGGGGAATGAACTAGGCATTCTTTCTGGCTTTGTCAATGATGTAAGGAGCAAAGTTCTGGACCCTCGCACGAGTTATCAAAACTGGCCTATGCTTCACATGCATATGTTTCAATTTTGCCGTAATGCTCCATACGAAATAGAATGCTACGCATTTTGAGGATGTTATGCTTACTATATGCAAAAGGCAAAGAGGTCCTCAGGAAAATAAATGCTGAGGAAAGAAAAGGCAACTTCGCTGGGGATTGATGAGCTTATGACAAACTCTGCTGGGGAGATGTCCCTTGAGAGGATTTTACAGAAGACCAAGTGTCCTCAAACTCTACTGGGGATAATAGATCTGGAACATCTTCTGCCGGGGACATTCAGGATGCCCCATGCTTGGGAAGGTCAACAACTGGATTTTTCCCCAGATTACAAGGCTAATCTGAAGAAATCATCCCAAGAGGATTTTACAGAAGATTTGGCATCTTCAAACTCTTGGACACTCACTGAGTCTTGAACATTAACTGCGAGGTCTGCGAAGCAACTCTACTGGGGAAAAGAGAAATCTAAGCGGATAACTCTGTAGGGGAGACAACCCAACATCGTCAAGGAATTGACGAAGATAACACATTGTCATAGGGATGACAGAAAGAAGATGAAACCCAAGAAACACCTCGTCAAAGGGTTGACGGGAAGAAAACCTAACCAAAGAGAACGCATTGTCATAGGGATGACAGGAAAAAGATGAAACCCATAGAAAGAAAAGTGAACCCCAGAACCGCACCAATTATTTATCCGAAGAACCACATTTTCATAGAGATGACAGAAAGAGGATGAAACCCATATCTGAAGAAACACCTTGTCATAGAGATGACAGAAAGAAAATTCCACCGTAGGAACACCTTGCCATGGAGATGACAGAAAGAGGATGAAACCCAAGAAACACATTGTCATAGGGATGACAGAAAGAAAATGAAAATTCCACCGTAGGAATACATCATCATGGGGATGACGGAAAGAAGCTCTGAAAAGATAACACATTGTCATAGGGATGACAGAAAGAAAACTGAACATATCCGAAGGTACAAAACCTGAGCTCGGAACACATCGTCAAGGGGTTGACGGGAAGAAACTGAAAACATCCGAAGGTACGAAACCTGAGCTCGGAACACATCGTCAAAGGGTTGACGGGAAGAAACTGAAAACATCCGAAGGTACGAAACCTGAGCTCGGAACACATCGTCAAAGGGTTGACAGGAAGAAACTGAAAACATCCGAAGGTACGAAACCTAAGCTCGGAACACATCGTCAAAGGGTTGACTGGAAGAAACTCTCTGCTGAGGAATGGCTTGGTATTCTCTTTTGGGATATGTCACTGTCTTGACTGAAAATTGATTCGGGCTTCTGCACAAGGTACCAAATCTGGCTTATGCTTCGCATGCATATGTTTGAATGTTTTTTTTCTATGGCGTAATGCTCCATACGAAATGGAAATGTTACGCGTTTGAGGATGCAATGCAAATATGCCTACTATATACAAAAGGACCCCTCCAGCAAAATAAATGCTGAAGAGAAGAGGCCAACTCCGCTGGGAATGGCGAACCGAACTGTCTCCGAGGTTACGAACCCTGCCGAGGAAATTACACTGAACAACCTTCCTGATATAACCATTGTTGAAAATGAAACCCGAAGAGAACTCCCACTCCGTTGGGGATTACGAATAAACCTTGAAGATGGACCCCAAAGATCTTCTCCAGAAAAGGTGCCAATAACCATTGGACTTTGAATCTGGTGGGGATGTCAACCACTGTTGATCAAGCCATTGAGATGACTATCTCCTGCTTGGGGAATAAAGTCAATAACAGCGAACCTGCTGGAGAATATCATTGAACTTACCCTGTAGTCGGGGAAACACCCTTAACCTGCTGGGGAATACCAGCCACCACCAAGTAATCTACTTGGGAAACGATGATTGATGACGTCAACTCTGCTAGGGGACAACATTGAGCTTACTTATCTGCTGGGGATCAGACCAAACCATTGTTGGTGAGAAAACATTTCCCGACTAGCTGAGGAAAGGGAATGCCAAGACTCTGTAGGGAAACCAACCCCTTTGTCCAAAGAAGATATTCCATCAGTCTTTTGCTGGGGATGCAACAACATCAACTTCTGGCTGCTTGCTAAGAGAGTAATCAATCACAACTCTAGCTGGGGAAATAATCCTCTGCACTCTGGCTGGGGAGAGTAACAACCTGCTGAGGAGAAAGAAATTTTAATGCTGAGGAGAGTAACTCTACTGGGGAGAAACAAACTTGTTACCCATCCTGACCTGTCTCTATGGTCATAAGCGGCTCTTTGAACTCTCCACTTGCCCCAGACCGCCAGGTCTAACGGAAGACACCATCTCAAGTGGATTTTATAGAAGACCGAGCGCTCAATATGCCCCGGGTCTTCAAACTCTTAGAGATGTATCGCATCTCGACATAACTGCCCCAGACTTTATAACCCATGAAGTAACCTACCTCGAAAGGATTTGTAATGACTTGAGAATACTCTGCCCCAATATTCTGAACTTTGAAGGGGTGCCCCGAGTCTTGAAGAAACTTTGCCCCTGACTAATCCTACAGAGATTTGTCAAATCTACCTGATTGTCCCATATTAACCGCTTGCGGAGAGATTTATCGGATCTCGACATAATTGCCCCAGTTTGGCTGAACTTGGGGAGAGTTTTCAATGTGATTGCCCCAGATTGGCTGCATCTTGGAATGAATTGCCCATTTGATATGACTATTTGATGGCTTGCCCCTGCTCAACGGAGTACTTAGGCACTCTGCATCTTATCTTGATCAATCTTTTCATTGCAGAAACTTCCCTGATCAAGCACTTACTCGCAAGTAAAACAAATTGTTTTGAAAATGACAATTTTAATGGAATGCATATGACAATTTTGAAATCCAAGTCTGTTCACTGGAAAAAAAGTTGTGACATATAGTGAATGAATCACTAATCAAAGTGTCGCTGATACCAATATGAATGGTAAGAAGATCCTTTTGGGAGTCAGGTTCGACGCGATCTTTACCAAAGTATGCTTTCGAAACAACCCTGCTTCAATTAGGTCTTTTGAAGGTTGTAACGTGGTCTGGTTCACGGTTTGAAAAAGAAAGGATATAAGGCTCAAAGTTTTGTTTTAACCCACCCATTCTCCTTGATGTTCTCCAGTCCTACGTTTAGCTAACTCGACATAAGCGCTCACCTTTCAACAAGGTTAATGAATAATATGAGGATAGAAAGAACCCACACAGTTTTCGGAGTGACAGCCACCCCTTTTGCCTTTGGTGTCTGTAAACACACACGACTTGTTCTTTATTTGAGGATTTTTCTTTTTCCATTTTTTCGCTTTTTATTCTTTTGCCTATCCCTGATTTTGCCTGGACTGACTCTTTTGAATTTTTCGATTTTGAAGTCCAGCGGGATGCCCTAACTTTTGCCTAAGCCATTTGTTTTCAAGTTTCGACTTAGCGGGCTTTCTTTTTTATTTGATTCTTTTTCTCCTCTTTTTTTTTTGAACAAATCGTGTGACACTGGCTTGTCTGACTCGTTTGAAAGGGATGTGACTGCCTCACTCTTCGGTTGATGAGGGATAACCATTGTGATTTGATCCTCGAATGGGACACTCCTTTTGAGATTTGAACGCTTGGTCAAATTAATTGATACCTACCCTGCCCCAGGTTAAGATTGAGGGTTTTTTCGTTTTCAGAAAGAAAATCCTACTTCTAGGCTTAAAGGGGTTGATAAGGGATTATCTTCCTTATATCTCCGGTGTTTAGGAAGTTGAAACAATGTCTGTACATCATCAGCAGGGTTTCTATTTCAAAAGCATACAATCAGAAGTTCTGCGTCTTTGAAATTCATCATCCTCCCTCGGATCGTGCTTAAACAAGGGTTAGATATAAATAAAGAAAATATGAGTGAACACAGATGGATTTAATCAAAACATGCATATTCATTTCATTATCATTATCAACTGAAAACAGACGAGTTTTACAAATGAGTTTGCACTTTAACAGAAAAGAAACTACAAATGCAAAGAAAAGACATGATCTAAAAGATTGCCAGCTTCGGGGAACTGGGCTTTCCAAGCTTGACTTGCTACTGAACTAGCCATCTTCAGAATTGCTCATCGAAGTCAGTCTAATAAAAACTTGCACCACTGCTCTCGGTGTCTTCTTCCATGACCTGGACTGATGAACCCGCATAACTGGATGAAGGAGAATTGTGGATCTGGATACCCTGAGGCGTGAACGAGAACATGTTGGAGTCAATAAGAGTCTGAATCTTGCTCCTGAGCACCTTACAGTCTTCAGTTGAATGCCCATGTGCCCCGGCATGATAGTCACAATGGGCGTTGACATCAAAACCTGGTGGGTACGGAAAAGGCACTGGCTTCAATTCCTTCGACACTATCAATCCACCTCTGATCAAATCCGACAACATCTGACTATACGAAATTGGCAAATGAGTGAAATTCCTCTCTGGCTTCCTTGGCCTTTGTCGGGCGTACTGACGGGACTGACGTCGATATGACCGTTGACTCTGAGGAGGTCTCTGATTTGCAGAAGAATATTGTCCCTGATATGAAGACCCATAAGATTGTTGACTCTGAACAGTTGATATGTCTGAACACTGAGAACGAGGTGGTGAAGTTTCCTGAATGGAACTATTTTCTTCCTCGAATTCTTCCTGAGAACTGACAACTGATTCTTTTTCATTAGCTTGGAAGTTCAAGACGCCTTGGAGCTTTCCACACTTGATCAGACTCTCGATACGTTCTCCTACCATCACCAGGTCAGAAAATTTTGCTTCCCCATTGACAATCATCTTTTCCAAGTACGGCCCTTGCAAGGTATCCATGAACAAATCAACCAATTCTCTATCCGAAAGTGGTGGTTGAACACGAGCTGCTAACTCTCTCCATCTTTGAGCATACTCTCGGAATGATTCATTATCTGCTTGAGACAAGTCTTGCAAATGCATTCAGCTGGGAGCCATGTCAAGATTATAACTGTACTGCTTTACAAAGGCATTAGCTAGGTCTGTCCATGATTTGATGCAACCACTTTCCAACTGCATATACCAATACAAAGATGCCCCACTCAGACTGTCTTGGAAACAGTGGATCATGAGCTTGTCATTGTCGACATGTGAAGTCATTCCTCTGCAGAACATCACCAAATATAGTTTTGGGCAGCTATCCCCTTTGTATTTTTCAAATTTTGGCATCTTGAACTTTGAAGGCAACACAAGGCCAGGTACCAGACACATGCTCGAAGCATTCAAATCAAGAGTATCACGCCTCTCCAGGGCTGTAATCTTTTCCTCCAACACACGGTATCTTTCATCATCAATAGATCGTGGATCCTTAGGCTTCAACTTTGGAACTACCCCTTGGAAATCTGGTATAGAGAAGGCAAAGCTCAGATAGTCTATGGCATCAAGAGAAGAAGAATGTCCATCTCGGACGATGGTACGCTCGTGTATAGCTTGATCCTCAACATGGATTCGAACAGGCTGAGCTTGAGCAACATTGTTCACTGGATTCCCAATCACAGAAGTCCTCTGAACATTGGCTTCTCCCCTATTCATGGCTGTCATAGCTTCCACAAGTTGATCCAATTGACTCTTCATCAATTCAACATCGGCCCTAGTTACAAACTGAGTCTGTTCCCCTGAATTCATGATGATCTCCCTAAAAGCTGATTCAAGTCTGATGAGAAAGTCTAGAAATCAACTGCGGTTCAGACAAAGGATGGATGAGCTCTCTGATCAGGTCGGAGACATATATGCAAAAAAAATGCAAGATGCAAATGCAATGCAAAGGTATGGATGCAATAAGACATGGGATCAAAGCATCCATATTCTGAATAACTGTTGTGCTGCTGACTGGATAAGTTCAAAGGTCTACTCTGAAGAGAATACCAGAATACCAGAATACCGGATGATCAGAATACCAGAATACCAGCATATCGACATAATCAGAATACCCGACTGATAAGTTTGCACTGATAAGAGAACCAGAATACCAGGTAGGATGAAAGTCAAGGTTACCTGCAAACCTGTAAACAACCCGCCCCTCTCACATGTGGATTCTAAGATCCTCAGTATCCCGGGCTCTCAGGTCGAGAAATGATGATACGTTCACCACTTCTGGTTTGACATCATCATCAATCAAGGAGGCCTCAACTGATTCTCCAAAACGAAATATCCTCAGCTTCAGAGGTTTGAGAAGCAATAGCACATTCAGCCCGAAGGATACAATGCTATCGCCAATCAAAGAGGTCGTCCACTGATTCACTTCAAAATAAAGAGGGGTCAACCTAACAGGTCATCCAGACTTAGCAGCTCTTCCAAATAGCTCTACCATCGTGGGAAATCCACAATGCAGAATTCTTTAGAGAGAACCACATCCAGATTGTGTTTCATATTCCCTCCTCGGGCCGAGATGGAACGCGAGAGGACATGAAACACGTTAATCCTAAGTGCACTCAGGCCTGGGTATTGGGCCTATCTCTCAGAATACCCCATCCCGCCAAACAGAAAACTAGCACAACACAGTATAATAAAGAAATATGATGCGGTAAATACATCAATGTACAGTAATATACAGTAAAGCAGCAAAAACAGCATCAAAGTAAACACCCTATGAAAGAAAAACAAATAAGCGTTAGGATTGACTCGCAAAAGGGGATGGACCAGCAAGAGGTCGACCTGTCCCCAGCAGAGTCGCCAGTTGTCGCTCCCGGGATTTTCATCCAAGTACAAATGCGAAAGTGTCACCGAAACAGAGTCGCCAGCAATGTGTATTTATCCCAAGAGAGGGAAAGGAAACACTGCATAAACCTGAGGGAAGGAAAGAGCATGGTCTTGCGACCAAGAGAACTGGGTTCGGGAGTCGGTTACACGTGAGGAAGGTATTAGCACCCCCACGCGTCCATCGTACCCGATGGGATCCACGCTTGCTTGTCTCGATCAAAGGGTGTCGTCAACTGGAACTCTGCTGCTGCTGGAAAGGAAAAGGAACGGGAAAAAGGAAAAAGAAAGGAGAGAGAGAGAGGGAGAAACAAATGTAGGGAAAATAAAAGAAGTGCTCGCATGGGCCCTACCCCACTGCCTAAGTATCTCATCGGGAGCATGAGAATCAGAGCGACGTAGTTCCCCTCACTAGGGGTGGATTGTGTTTTTTAGGGAACGACTTACGTTCTAGCTCAGGTGTTGCAGCTCGTTGAATTGAGACTTAGACGTTACCGTCTTGCGAGAGAACGAGTAGGAGCGCGTTCGTACGTTGAGAGTGAGTGAGATGAGAAGAGAATTTCTGAAGGAAAGACGTTATTGCTTGGTTTGAAGTTTTTTAGAAAGAAATGTTTTTTACAGTTATTTGTAACTTGCATTGAACCAAAGTCTTAAATACAGGGACAAATACTTCGCGCATCGTCCCCAACAGGACGTACACTAGGTATCCTAGAAGAATGAGAGGAAGCCCCTCGTTCCCCACTTCCCACATAGAAGGCTTAAGTGCAATACACGTTAACCTTTATTACGTGTCTTTATTATTATTTTGAGATGAGAAGAGAGACGACACAAAATAAACTTTAAAGGGAAACTAAGAGTCCTAATGTTATCATGCATGGATGACCTATGGTTAGTGAGGTTTAGGAGGGATGACTACCTAATGTTATCATGCTTGGATTGAGAGCCTAATGTCTATCCTACTCCAAGCTTAATTAGAAATTAAGTCGGACTAGGAGCCTTAAGGGAGCATGCGAATACAGAGGTAATCAGCAAGTAAACACCAGACAGCTCAATCACAAAGAGAAAACAAATACGAAACCAAGTTAAGAGAAATTCAAGTACAAAGAGAAAAGTAAAGCAAAAGGCAACTCAGGAATTAATCAGAAATTAATCAAGATAGGCAATTAAAATCATGGTCAACAATTAATCAAGAATATCCAAGTTAAAAAAATGAAGTGCTAATTAAAAACAAGATTAAATTCTAAAATAGAGTTAATCTAAAACTAAACTAATTAGAAAATCAAAACCCAAATTAATTCAAGTTAGTTTCTAAGATTTAAACTACCTAGTATTAAAACTAAAAAAACAAAATAAAGCTCTAAATTCAAAATTAAAACTAATATTCAAATTAATTATCCAAAAATAGTTTGTAAAACCAAAACCAAAATCAATTAGAAATAAAACTAACTCTAATCTAATTAAAAACTAAAATCCAATTAAAAAAGAATTAACCAACACCAAAATTAAAAGTTAATTAATAATTAGAAACAAGATTAGTTCTAGAATTAATTCTAATTAGAAACAAATCTAATTCTAATATCTAATCAAAGAAAAGGTTAGAATAAATGAAAATAAAAACTAAATAAAAGAAGGGTGCAAAAATTGATCTCAGGGATGTGATCAGGTATTCAGGCGTATGGGCCTTGGGTATTCAAGCCCAATAACTTTTCTCTTTCAGCCAGGGGGATGAGCAACATTCTGGTGGTGTTATCGGGAATCCGGCCGCATGGGTTTAGTAGTTCTGAGGCCCAATGGCCCTTCAGTCCAGGAGGGTGCGAGTGGAAATGAGGGGTGGTGAAAAGAAAAACAAGAGTGGGCTTAAGAGTCCAACCCGGTTCACCACCAAACCTTAATAAGAGGAAAAAAACCTAAAACCCTTCAACCAAATTCTTCTTCCCCTGTTAGCCGTGACCTACATCCCTTTTTCTTCTTCTCCGTCGTCCCTTCAAATCATTACGCCGTCCTCACCAACATGTTCATTTCTCTGGCGACAACCACACGAACTCTCCATTAGTTTTCAACTCAACTCACCAACCCCATCGCAAAATCAACGC
This sequence comes from Lathyrus tuberosus, assembly GCA_022829125.1. NCBI lineage: Eukaryota > Viridiplantae > Streptophyta > Magnoliopsida > Fabales > Fabaceae > Lathyrus > Lathyrus tuberosus. The sequence continues at coordinate 2,017,531 of JALAZF010000751.1, forward strand.
CGGCGCACCTCCGATCGTCACCTTCTTCGTCTCACATCTCCCCGCCATCAAACCTCTCCATCAACCTTCTGCATCATTTCTCCTCTTCAACTCTCCGCCTGTTTCTCTTCGTCTTTCAACATCAACATCTCAACCTCGTCTCCCTAATCCGATTGAACACATTTCGCACGCAACGAAAAAAAAAAAAAAAGAAGTCGATCGTCACCACACACTACACTAGGACAATGAAACATGGAAGCTCTACGGCAATTCCTCACCAAAACCGAATGCGACCTTACTATTCAAAATCAAAGATCACGACACGATGCGAACAATGGAAGAATACATTAAGAACAAACCACATCAACAACTTTAAACGAAAGCTATGAGGTACGTACCAGGGAGGAGCAGGGAGGATCTCCGACATAGCGGACTTTCGACGACCTTCATATACTGCTATTATTCTGCCTCGTTGGCTTCTCTGCTTCCTGCAAAATTCCAGCAAGAGCTCCTTAGAGGTACACATCTGTATTCGAACCTCTCTTCTCTTTTGATGCTACTTCTGGAACTATTGTCGTTGCTACGCATTCCTCTTGCGTGAATTTGAAACTTCTTTGAGATTTCAAATCATCTTCATCTCCTTCTTGTCCCTATCCTACTCGTTCTTGTTGTTGTTGATGTTTTCTGCAGGTTGTTGGATTTGATGATGAAGCTTTATGAGATTTGCGATTCACTTGAAGAATGATGAAGCTGAGATGTAAAGAGTATTATTCTGGTTTTTTGGCAGTGAAGCTGATGATGATGTTGGTGTATGTGTGGTGGTGTTCTTGGAGTTGCCGTGATTTTATGGTGTTGTGATTTTCTATAGGATTTATTGAAGGTGGATGAAGATGATGAGTGAGTTTTGCAGAGGATTTAAAATTGAAGATGGTTCAGGGATAATTTTCAGTGGAAGAATGATGCTGATTTCTCTGCAGAAAATAGAGAATGAAGAGAAGTGAAAAATGAATTGTGAGCCCCCCCCCCCAAAATGTGAAGATCAAGCTGGCTATATAGAAGAAAAATTGGAGGGTAGGGTGGACTTTGCAGCTGAATTCTGTGACGAGAATTGTGTGACTTTGTTATGAAATTCATGTGAAATCAGTCACGAGCTTTGCGGGAGGTGTACGTGAGTTGCTTTTGTCAAGTGGCCTGCGTGAGTTTGTTATACGAGGCTTGTGCGAAAATGATTTTTTATTGCTTTTTGAATCTCATGTGCGCACCTTTTATGTATTGCTGCCGAATATTTCCTCTGTGAATTCAATATCATTTGCCGTGTACTATTTTAGTACAACCTCAAATTTCCTGCGCCAATTGTATTCCTGCACTGTAATTTTGTAAAGTGATGTGGGGCCTGTTATGCACACTTGATGATTTTGTAGTTTTTTGGCTAATGGTTGTTGAACAAAAATGGATATAAATGTGGATATGTATTTGAAAAATTGAAATAGGAAAAAACAATGGTTTAGGGTGGTTTTTTAGAAGTGGTTTGGATTTAAAAAAGATTTAAAGAAAAATGGATTTAATTGGATTAAAATGAAATATGGCTATGAGATGAAAGGGATAATTGGTTTAGAAAAATGGATATGGATATGGGTTATGGATTTGTACATGGACAAAGAGAAATGGTTCTAAAAAAGGATAACCACATTATACTGACTCTCGACTTTCCACAACACCCGATTAAAGGCACACAACTACCACTGAAACAAAACGCCTAAATCACACATCCTCTGTATCTTTGATCAAGTGAATCCTCACACGAATCTGTCTGAATAAATCTCCACAGATCCTGACTTTTAAACCAACCCCACATGAACCAATGCTTGATAACTTGACCTCCAGCGCATAACAAACTGACCCTTGATGCACACTTCTTGAGAAATAAACCAATAGCACGGATAACCTGCACTTGAAGCAAAACTCCTGATGATTTGACCAAGATGAAGTCAAACTTCCGCCTGATCATAACTAAATGAGCACTTAACTTGGAACCAATTCTCTTGAGATATTAAGAAAGATCCAAACCCTGATTCACACCAATGAAACCCTGACCCAATACTTTTAACGAATCCTCTAAATAAGAGAAACCCTGGAGCTTGATGAACCTCTGAATGAGAGAACCTTCATGATAATAAGAAAACCCTTCGATCCCATGTCTTAGAAGACCAATGTAATGATATGATTATGAGTTATAACCTAGAGATGAAAAATGAGAAAGAAACATAAGCCGGAAAAAGGTAGGGCAAATTTTGGGGTGCTACACTTACGAACAGAGAAATGGTGCTAAGTAACATTCTTTTCCTCCCTCATTTAACCGTTTTTTCAAGTACTCTAGAATGTCTCTTGGTTGATTAAACGCCCATCGAATAAAAAGCGGATCCTAGATTCCATAAAGACTTGATTAATTTAACTCTATACAAACACGGTGAATGTACCTAAATGGTTAAAGAAAATGAATAAATTAAGGGAGGAAATACAAAAAATGATAATGTTGTATAATGACATATACATTCAACTATATACTTACGTGCACCAAACTTGCAATATCTATACGTCCAGCCACCTATACCCACCTAGAAAATCCCTTACATCCTCAAGATTGTAATAAAATAACTCCAAACGTGGACAATTTTCTAGCGAGAGAGGTTGCGTATCATTTATCACCAAAGCGTTTAAGTATAGTGTGGTGATTTCATTTGCGTTAGGGTCCATTATGTCATTGCGGTTATCTAGAGGGGCGAGAGGGGCTGAACAATTACTTCCTTTGGTAGACGTACGATGTACAACACTTCTACTTGGAGTTTGATCATCATCATCATCACCATCAACATAACGATGATCTTCATTTGTACGTTGTTCGAGGTTTTCACTTAACCTCTACATCATAATATTCAATTAGAACATAAAACAAAAATAAGCACAATATATATCACATATTTCCAATAAAACACTAACATCTCAAGTAAAGCACATACCAAATACAACTCTTGAAACCTTTCCATATCTTTCTCCCTTTTATCCTTCTCCTCTTCTAACATCCTCCGTTGTTCTTCCAATTGCTTCTCAATATTATCAATCTTTTGCCTTTGTGCAATAAATTCTGGGCTTTCGGTACTTTTTCTTTGAGACCCAAAGAATGTCCTCAAGCCGAAACCTTCTCCAACACCACGGACACGCCCACCATGCTCATCTGTTCCAATAGCTTCTACTAATATGTCATGTCGTGCTTCTGGAACAAATGTGCCTTCACGGGCCGCCTCAACCAACTTATCCTACTTTACATGAGCAACTTACATATTAGTTACCAACGCATTTAAATAACAAATAACATAAGCAAAACAAATCATACTTACAATTTTCTCAGCAACTACTCTTGACGCCTCAGAGGTGTACTCTCCATTGGGTCTTAATCTAGCCATCTTCCATTTCTCATGTTTGAAGGTGGAGATAGGATGCGATCATCTCCTGTTTGTGTTTTTTTTACAAGCATGATTTTTTTCTCAAGTTTCCTATAATCCCCACGAGAAAATCTATGGGGGTACTTTGTTTTGGATTCCTACGTCGCTTTTAACCTGTTATTAACATAGTGAAAAATATATATGATTAGTATCTATAACTCATTAGCATAACATTAAAGGTTACACAAGACTAGTACTAACCTTGAATTCCTCAGAACGACGTATCTTCACAAACTTGTTTCATTGCTTCTTCGATATAAAACTATATCGAATCCATGGACGAGCAAGACCGCTCTTAGGCTTCCTAATGTAGTCAGCCGTGAGTTGTGCCTTAAATCTCCTCCAACGAGTACCGGCATAAGATATCCCTTTTTTTCAACTTTGAGTCATCAGTAAACTCAAAATTCAACTACATTTAAATAATTATATAAGTATGTATTATAAATTATAGGTAGTGATATCGAATATATGATAATTATAGTATGTAATACCTTAACATCTATCCATATGCTTTCTTTGACTTTATCTTCCACTTATTTCTAATCATCTATCAGTATACTCACTTTGCTACGTTCAAGGAACGCAACATAACTCTTAAAAGTAGAGTAATGTTCACAATCCACTACTCTATAGAACGAATCAAACTCGATCGGAATTTTTTCACCTGATGAGTTGCAGACTGATGTGAATTGGGGCACCATTGTGATACCTCTTTGTGATATTTTCGATACAGTATCATTTGTTTGAGTTTCATTCGCGCAACTCTCATATGTTTGAGTTTCTTTGCTAGTATCAGATGTTGAACTCGACAAGGTCGACTTCTATGTTAAAAACAACAACAACAACATGAACAACAAGAACATAAACAACAACCACAACATAAACAACAACAACCATAACAATGGCAAATGAAGTTTACTATAGATGCAGGGAGAAAATATTTTATGTACCCTAAACGTGATGACTAAGTAAATGATGTTGGTGTTGGTGTTGGTGTTGTCTTCCTTCCTTAAAGCAACGACGGTGTTATTGTTGTCTTCCTTCTCGATGGTGTACTCTTAATTCTCGATGTCACGACCGTGATGGTCTTGTTAACTTCCTTGACGATGATGACGTAAATGACAGGATACTGAAGAATGGACACTAAAGAATGAGTGAACGATGGAGTTTTGGTTGAAATCGTGTATTATTTCAGAGTATTGAATGTTAGGGTTTAGGGTTGAAATCATGTATTGTTTCATCAGCTAGTTTCTATTATCAATGGATACTGAAGAGACAAGCTAACTAGGGTGTATATTACTATAAAGCTACCACGACGTTCAATACCAGCAACCGTTATGATATATTACTTTCATAGTGAAATTTCATAAAGAATCGCCAAAGTTAGATTTACAATTAAAAATTTTAAATAAAAAACTAAATATATCACAAAGGTGGAACTCAACAACCGTAGTCATAACCCTTTAAGTTTTTTATTTAAAAATAAATAATAAAGAAAAGGTGTGCTTTAACATTAAAGGAATAATATATATGAGGGAGCTGAGGTTCGAACCCATGAAAGCTTGATGGTATCACCACTGTTGGCTCTTCAACTGTTGTTATATACAAATAATTTTTAATCAAAAAACAAAAATAAAATGATAGCGCCTTAGTTTAGAGATGTCACCACGGTGTAGGGAAGAACCGTGGTGACCATGCCGTTGTTTATTATGCGTTTTGTAGTAGTATTTAGTGCTCTGCCTTTCCATATCTCATATGGGGAAGTGCTGGTTTTCTTCAAAGGAATTCTTCCTCTTCAGCCTTGAATTTACATTCGAGTTTTTCCAGATTTCTGTTGCAGACTGAGTATCAGTATAGAGGCCATAGAGACAATTAGATAGTGTATTCAAGATATGTCCACAACATAACAATCCATCCTCTTTATGTTTCTTTCGCTCCTTCTTGAGTTCATCAGAGTCATCCTCAGTTCGTTCAGGAATTGGTGGTAAGTCAGGATTTAAAACATAGTGAACTTTTAAAGCAGTCAGTAGGAATGTCCTCTTATCTTGCCATCGGGTGTAGTTGGTTCCATCAAAGCGATCCAACTTAACAAGGTCCTGGTTCATAACTTTGATGCTTGCAACTGCAACGTCGGAAGCCATTTGAATATTTTAAAGACTGTTAGAAATATCGTTGAAGTCGAACAGATCCAGGACTGAATCATGAATGATGTCACATTTCTTTAAAGTATTTCAAGCACTCTCTTGTATGTCTTAGATTCAGAATGCATGAATACTCAGGATAACTCAGCCTTATATCGAATTTGCGCAAGACCAACGAAAACTTGATTATGTAGCGAAGAGTGTTTGAAATTTTATAGAAGAGGATATTTGATTTGTGATTTGATTTCTAAATTCCCAAATAAGGTATTTATAGGCTATAGATGTGTTGTTTCACAAGGTTGCGACCCTTGATGAAACAACACATTTTAACCAAAAGTTGTCATGTTTCCAACCACTGTCTATGTTCATTATGCAGCAACCCTTCACGAAATGTTGCTTTTTTTCGAATTCAAAAATCAAACGCATGTATCGACCAAAATGAGAGCAATAATGAGCTCGACCGCCACCCGCCAAGCGCCATCGGCACCGCCGCTTCGAAGGGGTCAAGTGTCGCCTCTACGCCCACGCCCTCGGATCCGGTTCCGGAGCCAGAGTCGCCGGCGATGGGTTGTATGGAGGAGACAAGTGGTATAATGTTTGGGATCACCACACTTGTCCATATGGCACTTTATCCTCTTTTGTCTTTTTGTTGAGTTAATGCTCATAACTCTTTATAAAGGCCTTTAAAGTGATTGAAACTTTCTATGTGGAACTATATCTTAATCATTTATATGCATTTACTCACTCCCACTTATTCTTGTTATTTTGAAACATACGCATAAAAATTTAATGTTTATATTATTACAACATAGTATAATAATATAATTTCTAAAAAAATAATATTTTAATATTACACATACCATAAATTTGTAGAAAGAAATTCTCTTCATCATAAAAAGCATTGTAAGTTTGTTTTAAAAAGTAATTCTATAAGTATAAAATTATTAAAATTATTATATAAAGAGAAAATTAGAGGTAGAGAGATATAGATAAATTATTATTTTTTAAAAAAGAGAGAGGTAGAGAGATAATATATAAACTTATTGTTTTCATAATAAATTTTAGCATAATTTAAAAAATATGAATTTATAATTTTAAAATTAATAATATGATTTAAGCAAGAGAGATAGAGATAGAAATTTCAACAAAAAAATAGTCTCATTTTGAAAAATCAAACTCTATTTAATATTAAAAGAGAAAGTAAATTATATTAGTTAAATATAATAAATTCAAACTTTAATGAATAAATATATACCTTAAAATTTTAAAAAATTTATTGATAAAACTTTGTCTAAAAGTTTTGACATCTGATATATATATATATATATATATATATATATATATATATATATATATATATATATATATATATATATATATATATATATATATATATATATATATATATCCTTTGAGAATGTCATTTTTATATGAGAACATGAGAATAAATCTAAACCATTAGATTTTAAAATAAATTGTTGAGATTATATGTGGTTTTTTCTCTCTCCTCCATTATTAAAATAAATGATGGAGAAGAGAGAAAAATAAATGACACATAACCTCCACATTTTATTTTAAAATCTAATGGTTCAGATTAATTTTCATATTTTCACATAAAAATGATATTCTCATGTGTTACGTCATATATATATATATATATATATATTCTACCATTTGATTATATTCAATTCAATGGTTATGATTTGGAGTAAATTAAGAAAAACATATTATTGAAAAAAGTTGATTCTCACTCATATATATCACTACAAGAAAATACTATATTAGCTACCAAAATATTGCTACAGTTATACATGCAAGTTAAATTGAGACTGATTAGATATGCTTTAGCCACAAATACAATTTCTAGCTAATACTTATATTTTTCTTAAACTGTTATTAATTAATTATTTTTTAAATTATTTTTTTTTATTTTTATGTTTGAAGTTAAAATTAACTTTTAAAAAGCATAAAAAATTTGCCAGTACTTAAATTTACAATTATAAAAATAATGGATTAAAAAATTAAAAAGTTAACATTTTCAATTTCACAATAAATATAAAAATTACTTTTGATAACTATTAAATAATTCATTGAATCAATTTTACAAATTTTTACGATTCGTGTTATTCTCTTTGCGATCCATTTTTGTCTCCTTCTCCTATCAACCCCGTGTTCACTCCGATCGAACCCGTGTTCATCTGCGTTCGACCTCATCTGCATCGATCAACATCATCTGCATCTTTGTTCGACCTTGTCTGCATCTTCGATCGATGTCTCCATCTGCGATCGACTTCGTCTGCATCTCAATTTGGTTTTGTCCTCTCTCCATTTCCAATCAACCTTCACATTCTCTCGTCGTTGCTCCTATTTTCATATGAAACCCTAATCTAATTGTTTAACTTCTATACTTTGTATTTTGTCTTGTATGGTATATGTGATTTCACTTCTCCCTTCTCTTACTCTTTCGTTTACAATTGTTCAATTACTTTATATTTTTGTTATTCAACCTTGTTTACGATTCTCGATTCACGATTTTCTTATTTGTGTTTTCAAGAATTGGAGTCCTGGTGTAGAAGATCCTCTTCTAGAAGTCACCACGACATATAGGTCAAATTTCAAGTGTACTAAAGTTTCGTTCATTCTTCTCAATTCTCAATTTTAGGTGCTTTCGGTTTCGATTGAATTTGAAATCCACATGTTCTGGTTTGATTTTTTGTATACAGCTGAAGAAAAAGTATTCGAAGCTTCAAGAGTCACGGAATGCTCTAAGAGAAGCTGTAAAGCTGCTTGAACAAACCGTTAACAAGTTCCAAACTCAGAATATGAGCCTCAAAAAAGGTGATATGGAATTTGAAATCTAATAATGTAAATTGTTTATGTTGTATGTTTCTATTATGTTGATGATAGCAAAAATGAAATGAATGATTAGAGCTACTAATAGTGTGTATGATATTGATGATACTATTGAGCATATATCCATACATGGCCGACATGATATCTCTAGTGATAATTTGAGGAAATGAAATTAATTGAATAGAATTACTCGTGACTTTACCATTTAAACTGTGTTTTCTCCTCTATTGAATAACTGTGGCATTCTAATCATGTCATGTTGAGTCTTGCGTTAACTATTGAATAACCTGGGACATTCTAAATAATTATGTTAGAATTTTTACTTTTAACAGGTCAATAATGTGAAACCTCATAATTCATCTAACCTTGTGCTTCAATGCCATGGATTGAGAGTTACACACACAGAGACAAGCTAACACTTTGATTTTTATTATCGATGTTTGAAACATGTTTATATTATAGTGATCCCATTCTATTTCTTCCCCTCCTTCTCTTATTGTTGTATATTAAATTCTGTCAAACTAACGATAGCAAATTCATCCAGCCTTCTTACATGTTCACCGATAAGGAACACCGAGGGACATTCGAGTTTTCAGATGAACTTGGAAATCTATCTATTAAAAAGCATTGTAAAAATTCAAATCAAAAAGCATTGGAAATCTATATATAAGTATTCAAGAGGAATTAATGAAATTTATTTACTTATTAAAATTTTAACTATAAAAATTCAAATCCGTTTTTATAACATCAAACGTTAACGTTGAAATCTCATTATCACAAAATATAATAATAATAATAATAATAATAATAATAATAATAATAATAATAATAATAATAAATGTTAAATATGTTTGTGGTCTTCCTAAATATCTCAATTTTGTTTTTAATTTCTCAAAATATTTTCTTCAAATAATGGTTCTCCTAAAATTTTTTATCCACATATTTTGTCTCTAATACTAAAACGTCGCTATTTATGTCGCTAAGTTGTAAATCGTCGATAAAACCGTTGTTATTTATGTCGTAAAAACCATTACTAATTTGCAAGACGAACTAAAAGTGTGGATGCAAAATTGTTAAAGAATCATTCTTTGAAGGAAATATTTTGAGGGACTAAAATCTAAAATTGAGATATTTAGGAGGACCACAAACATATTTAACTCTAATAATAATAATAATAATAATAATAATAATAGTAATAATAGTAATAATAATACATATATCATTTAAATAAAAAATAAAATATTTTCCAATCATTAAGTAACGATTTAAGTCAAACTGAAATAATAAATTCAATCTAGAAATGAACCCGTGTTTGATTTTTTGTGTAAGAGATTTTTTCTTTTTATTTTTATAGGCAATAGTATATTCATATATAAAAGATGAGGTACTAGGTGTACCTTAACTCAACATACAATAATACAAATACAAAAACACCCAAAATTCCTACATCCAAATACTCCCCAACAACACAAATAACGAAAATCCTATAGAAAATCAGTCGGACATTTAATACATTCTACAAGTTACACTTTGATTTACCCTTAGACGATAACGATAGCCACCACCAAGAGAAATTAATAGATCGATGAATGATTTTTTCCAGATCACCAATAATGTTATTGAAGTTGATATGATGTCTTCACTACCAAATACTCCAACATGTTGCAAACCATATTATACATGTCAACCTGTTGGACGTCTTTCTTTTGATTTTAATGAACCACTCCATCATATGGTTGCCGCATGGTGATTATATTAAAGGCTCCACCCCAACCCAAGCCTCCATCACTTTCCAAACCACACGGATCCGCGGGCAATTGATGAATAAATGTTCATTATCTTCCACTGCCATAAAACAGAAAACACACACCCTTTCATGAATATTTGTAATGATCCCTCTCGCATTGAGGTTTTCGCGTGTCGGCAATTTATTTAAAAATAGTATCCACCCAAAAAAACTTAACCTTCAAAGGAATTTTAGTTTTCCATAACAACTTCAAAGTTAGTTTAATGTCACCCTCTAAAAATTCCATTACGCGATAGTTTAATGCATTTGCATAGCAAGAACTCACAGTGAATCAATTCAAATGACCATAAGGCCATATGAAAGAATCTGTCAACCCATCAGTCGGGAAAGTATTAGACAACAATACCAATAATTATTGAAATTACTCCAACAGAGTTTCGTCACCCTCCAAACCTGTAACACCAATGTCCCATTGCCAAACTTCACCCGCCAAGGCCCCCTTATCTTTGACAATTCCCAATTGTTTAACATATTTTTCAAACAACCCAGGAAATAAGTCACAAAGCTAAAATCTACCAAGCCAACCAAAACTCCAAAATGAAATGGATGCTCCGTCACCTAACCTACACGGCAGCTGATTGATGAATCTGACTTCATCCATAACGTCTCCTAGTGCCATAACGTCCCTCCACCAAAGTGATTCAACACCAGCTCCAACAAGAATTTCTTTCGCAATTATTCTGTTTGCAATATTCTTGTATCTGAATGTGAGAGTACCCTTCCATATGGCATCTGATTCCTGCACAAATCTACAAAGCCATTTTGAAACCAACACCCTATTGAATAATCTCACATCTTTTATTCCTAACCTGCCTTCTTCCTTGGTTTTGCATACGTTAGTCCAACTGACCCATGACATTTTACGCTTTTCAGCCAAGCCAGACCACAAGAAACGACGCTGAATAGAGACTTAAACATCAATTACTTTGGCTGGCGCAATATAAAATGATAGTAGATGAACAAACGAGTTTGTTAATACAGAATTAATCAAAGTAGCCCTTCCCAAAATTGATAATAGTATCCCCTTCCATGAAGACATCCTGACACGAAAACAATTAATCACTGGTCTCCATAACGAAATTCGCCTATGGTTGGCCCCTATTGTGATACCTAAGAATTTGAACGAAGGGCAGACCGATCTACATGCAAGAAATTGAGTCGCAGCCTTCAAAAAATGATCATTAACTCCAACACCATACAAACAACTTTTCTAAAAGTTAATTTTCAAGCCTTAAATCATCACAAATCCTCTTAAAACCAATTTTAAAGCCCACACACTTGACCAAGAACAATCACTGAAAATGATTATGTCGTCGGCAAATTGTAACAATTTTATAAATTCTTCACCAAGGAGCTTGAAACCACAAAAGAAATTCTTGTTAACAACTCTCCTCACCAACGTAGCCAAATCCTCCACTACTAACGAAAACAAAAAAAGGGATAACAGATCGCCCTGACGAAGGCCCCTGCACACCTTAAAATCTTTCGTCGTACCTCCGTTTACCAAAACAGACAAAAAGCTATTACAAACACTCGTTTTAATCCATTGCATCCATTTTTCGCCAAAATCCATAGCCACCATTATATCTTCAAGAAACTACCATTTGAAACAGTCGTACACTTAGGAAAAATCAACTTTAAACAATAATGTCCTAAGTTTCTTTCTTTTGGAAAATTCGATAATCTCGTTGGGAACAAGCACACCGTCAAGAATCTGTCTTCCTGGAATAAACGCCGATTGTGAACATGAAACCAAACTTCCAATGACCTTATCCAACCTTTCCGCCATGACTTTAGACACCACCTTGTACATCCTCCCAATTAAACTAATGGATCTATATTCATCCAACCCTCGGGGATTACTATTTTTTGGTAACAAAGCAATGAATGAAGAATTCAACATTTTCGGCCATGTAGCAGACCAATAGAACTCATGCACGCACGTTACAACATCTTCTCCAACCACCCCCCAGCAACGCTTCAAGAACTCAAAATTAAAACCGTCTTGTCTGGGACTTTTGTTACCATCATAACTACAAATAGCATCTAAGATTTCATCTACTGTGAACATGGACTGCAGTGCACTATTATCATCATCAGATAACCTTGGCAGATCAGTAAACAACATTTTTGGTCGACGCACACAAAGGCTTTGAAATCTAGAAGAGAAAAAAAACTGCAATTGAATTTTTAACACCTACGACTTCTTGCACATAAACTGAACCAACTTTAACAGAAGTGATAAAGTTTCTTCTTGTTCTTTCCTTTAACATAGCATGGAAAAAAAAAGAGTTTAAATCACCCTCCAAACCCCCATTTTAGCCTAGACTTTTGCTTCAAGAAAAATCTCTTTATAATTAAGTTTCTTCCAAATTTCCTCTTGTGCCTTACTTCTCTCCTCCAACACTTTCTCATCCAAAGGATCATATATATTATCCATGATAGCTTCAATTTCATTCAAAGTATCATCTCCTTCATCAATTTTTAAATCCACCCATTTAAAAACATTCATATACCACCACCTAAGTTTCTCCCTTAAACATTTTGAAATTCTGGTATAACAGATCCCAGATGTCCTACATGATGTTGAGATATCTGGTCTGACATAAACAGCAAGGCAATTATAGACATTTAAAGAAGTTGTTGAAAAGTAAAGTGCACACAGAATTTGTTCACCCAGTTCGGTCTAACAACCTACATCTGGGGGAATACCAAGCTAGGAAGGAAGTCCACTATTAGCAGTATCAAATTACAGACTCAACAAACCAGTTGACAATCCACTAACTTAATCACTACCCAATGACCCTTCTATCTAAGTCCTCCCTAGATAAGAGACTCCATCTCACTCTCAATCATCGCAATGATGTCTAGCAGTCAACATCTCAGTCACTGCATCAATAGCTTGATTTCCAAAAACTCTCCAAACACGTAGAAGACACACTCCTATAACAATACCTAGACATGACCCTCATGACTAAGAACAATACTTAGAGTTGCTTAACAGCTTCCTCTAAGAACAATGACCATCTCACAATCCGAGTGGTTCACACATACCAACTCTCCTAGAGAGTGGTTCACAAACTCAGCCCTTAGAATTTACATGATGGCTGACTTAACTTAAACTAGGTTACAATGCTTCTATTTATAACCTTTTTCCCAACTGGATTTGGGCTTTAAATCTCAGCATATTAACTGCTACAAATCTGCAGAAGATTCTGCTACTAAATAGATCTTCAATTAAATCTTCAATCAAATCTTCAATTAAATCTTCAATTAAATCTTCAAAACAGCAACAAGATCTGCTCCAAATCTGATTGCAACTGAATATATCTTTACCAAGATATTCGCCTACAATCTCTCACTCTCTTCAGCAGAATATCTCTCCAATAACAGAAACACGCAGCCTTAATAAAACAACTCAGACTGATGTTTTATCAACTGATGTCTTAACATCGGGTTTGACATCAGCACAGAATCTGCAACCATTTACAACTTAACACAACCAGAATGTTAGAAACTCATGTTGAAACATCAACCATGACATCCACATTGTTTTACCAAAATTCCAGCCAACTACAAGAACTAACACATTTGAATTTTAATATAATGTCATGACACGCGTTACCTGAGCCATGAGCCGAATTCCATACCTCTTTCACGAAAGCAACAAAATCTGGATGCTTGAACCAACAGTGAAACACCTTAAATGGTTTAGGCCCCCAATTCGTATTGTTTTCCTTGAGCCACACCGGCGTGTGGTCAGAAACATCTCTATCACCAACATGTTGTGCCACAACGCTCCAGCTACTAATCAATTTCTCAAATAAAAGGATTTTATCCAATCTGATCTTGCAACTTTTATTTGATTTGAACCACGTGAATCTGTTGCCCACTGTAGGTAAGCCTACAAGTTCGCAAATATCAACAAACGAAGCAAATTCATCATTTTCAGATGCACAATAAGGCCCATTCTCGTTCCTTTCATCGTTCAATTTAATGACATTAAAGTCTCCCCCTATAACCCACTTTCCCACTGGATTTTTTTCAAAGCAACAATCTCAGAACATTATTTTCTCTTCCCAATAGTGTTGCAAGGAGAATACACATTCACAATATAGCAATTTATACCTTTCCAATTCCCACTTATCCCCAAAAATCCAGATCCTTTAAAACTGAAATTAGAACAAAAGACATTTTTTCTCCAAAATTTTAAAATTCCCCCAGATCTTCCAATTGCATCAACAGATGAACATTCGAATTCATCATCACCCCACAAGCCTCTCACGATACTTTCCTGCATAATTTGGATTTTTGTTTCTTGAAATAAGCATAAATCAACTCTTCCACTTGAAACAATCTGACACACCCTCCTCTCTTTAAAGAGGTCCCACACCCTCTAATGTTGAAAGTGAGTAAGTTCATAGAACCTTAATTTATTCCTCCTTCCTGTCTTCAAAAAAATTTATGTCCCTCAATTCCATATCACAAATTATTCCTTCAAAAAGATCATCATCTTTGTCTCCTTCAATACCCAAATCCTTTATTTTCTCCCACACCTTTGTCTGAACATCTTCGTGCGCTTTTCTAATACGTGAATTCCCCTGATTCACATCCAAATCTGAAATCGAGTCGCAATATAAAATTGAACCCCCGAGTACCTAGAAGAGGATTCTTCCACTCTAGCTGAATTATAATTGGGAATGGTTGAGTTCTCAATCACTGGTCTACCTTGATAAAGAAACTGGGCATAATGGATTAAAGTGGAAAAATACGAAGGATAAAACAATATTTTGAGATTCTCATACAATTCAGTCACCGATTTTTTCTTCTTGGACTTGGGTATATTCACCGGCCAACTCCTTCACGAATTGTGTAAGAAATTGGAGGATTTTACCGGCCACCCCCCAATTTTTCATTATTACCATATCACCCCTGATATTATTTACATAAAAAATAACATTTTTTAACCCAAAAAATTACTTTTTTAGAAACTTGAAAACGAAATTTTCGGTAGTACAAAACAAAATTCCTGGTAGTGTTTTCCTGAAAATTCCGTAACAAAAAAAAATCGGTAGTACAAATAGTAAATTACCGATACAAAATACCAGGAATTTTCAAAAAACCGGTAATAATTACCGGTAATTCTGATTTTACCGATGTAATTTTGCAGAACCATTCCGGGAATTTCAAAATTACCGGTATCTATCAAAATACTGGGAATTTGAAATGTCCGGTATACCGGGAATTCCCGTTTTGGACGAAATTTCCGGTAACAGGTCTGTGTCATAAAAAATGTTTGCCATTTGTGCTCCCGAACCGTCAGGGTCTTCTACCGACTCATGTAGCGATTACACTCAGTTCTTCACCACTGACAAAGTATGTATTATACGTAGACGCTTAAAATTTAATATTATTTCGTTTGATTTCATGTTTATGTCACTATAAGTTGTGATGTTTTTGAATGACAGATTTTTGAGAGCCGATCCGACGTATTAGCTTAGGCGCAGAATATTGGGAAGCAACATGGTATCATAGTTGTGACAATTCGTTCTGATATTGCAACTGGCCAGCGAGGAAGGAAGGATAAATTAATATTAGGTTGTGAGAGAGGAGGAAATTATAAAAGAAAAAAGTCTGAAAGTAGTCATTCTTCGGAGAAGGATGGTCTTGCTAGTATGAAAGTGAAATGTCCCTTTCGGCTGAGGTCTTCGCCAAGTGGTATTGGTTGGAGGGTGCGCGTTATGTGTGGGTTCCACAATCATAGACTATCTGAAGATTTGTCAGGGCACGACATATTAGGCCGTATACAACCTCATGAGAGACAGTTTATGAATAACACGACGAAGTATAACATGCCTCCGAGACACATAATTTCCACCTTGAAAGACCAAGATCCAGAAAACCTCACGAGTGTTGGGCAAGTATATAAAGCTAGAGTTGCGTACCATGAAAGCAAGAGAGGTTCATTGATAGAAATGCAAATGTTGTTGAGTCTTATTCATAAATAAAAGTACATGTGTTGGACAAGAAATAGGGAGGACTCGAATGTTGTTGTTGATATTTTCTGGACACATCCTGATTCAGTGAAGCCGTTGAATATGTTTCACTTTGTGTTGATTTTTGATTGTACATACAAGACCAATAGGTACCGATTACCGTTGCTTGAGATTGTTGGTGTTATGTTAACAAAGTTGACGTTTTCCGTAGGGTTTGCGTATTTGGAACACGAAAGGGAGGAGAATTTCAAATGGGCAATGGAGAAGCTGAAAGAATTATTTTTTTCTGAGAAATTGCTACCAAATGTTGTTGTGACTGACAGAGAACTTGCCTTGATGAATGCACTTGAAGTTGTGTTTCCTAATTCAACACACCTGTTATGTGTGTTCCACATTTCCAAAAATGTTAGCATGAAATGTAAGGAATATGTTAAATCAGAAAGACATGAACATGTCATGGAGCTGTAGAACAAAATCATGTATGCTAATAGAGAGAGTGAGTATCTCATACACTTGAAGCACTTTGAGACTGTTTGTGTTGACATACCTTTGTTTGTTAACTTTGTGAAAGAAACATGGTTGACACCGTATAAAGAAAGGTTTGTTTCTGCATGGACAAACAAAGTTCCTCACATGGGAAACACAACAACGAATAGGTATACCTGCGTCTTATTTGATTTAATAAAGTCTTATTTGATTTTATAAATTAGCATAATTGATGTTTAATTGTGTTTTTATTATTGCGGTTTAGGGTCGAGTCTGCGCATTGGAGACTCAAAAATATGTTGTCATATAGTCGGGGAGACTTATGCCGAAGTTGGGATGCTATTAACACCATGCTAAAGTTGCAGTTAGGCTCAATTAGAGTGTCATTTGAAAAGAGTATCGTGAACATTGAGCATCGGTATAACACTCCATTCTACACCAACTTGCACGGTTTTGTGTCAAGGCAATGTATACAACACATAGGGAAGGAGTTAGAACGGGTCAAATTTGTTGGTATAAACAAAGAAATGTGTGGTTGCTTCATTAGATCAACACATGGTTTACCCTGTGCGTGTCAACTTGTTGGTCTTCAAATACAAGGTCTGTCCATTCCTTTAGAAGAAATTCATGTTTTCTGGAAGAAATTACACATTCAAGAGCATATTGACGGACCAGAGGATAGTGTTTCAAAGATGGATTTAGACGCAGAATGTGAAGATTTGAAGACATATTTCAATTCTTTGGATATAGTAAGGAAGAGGGTGTTGAAGAAGAAAATTAGAGAACTGACTTATCCAGCCACATCTTCTATGCGTCCACCGCCGGTGAAGTACAAGCCGAAGAGATGAGTTAAGAAGAACAAAAAGGGTGAAGAGGGTGATGTGTGTCGTGATCCCTCGCAGTGGGAGTATGGTGAGGCCTCGCAGGGGAGTCAGACTACTAATACATCGTGTACAAAACCAATAGGAAATCAACCATCTACTGTATCTTCTAAGCATAAATACTTGTCTCAGTTTCCTCGGTTCATGCATCCATACATTGATGACATAATTGATGTGGGTGACGATGGAAACTGTGGTTTTCAGGCTATTGCAGCATTACTTGGATGGGGTGAAGAGTCTTGGGCGTTGATTCGGAATCAGTTGGATGCTCAAATTTATCAACAACCAAAATTGTTTTCAAAGTTGTTTTATGACACCGTTGATGTGGTTCGAAGTTCCTTAAAAGTAACACACTTAGGTGCACAGGGTAGAGAGAAATGGATGTCGATTCCAGATATGGGTTATCCTATTGCGACCCGGTACAGTTTGGTTTTTGTCTCCCTGTCAATGACACTGAACCAAACCTTCTTCCCTCTTACCATAGCTCCATCTATGTTTGCAAGTAGGCATAAAATGATTATTGTTGGATTTGTCAACAACAATCATTGGGTTCAGGTAAAATTAAAACCTGATAGTCCTTTGCCTCCCGTCACGTCCCGGTGGAGAGAGAACTGTATTGAAGAGGCAAGAGCCTGGGAAACAGCATATGCAGGACAGATTAGGCACTGGGAGGAAGAAATTAGGAAGTCACAGTAGTTTTAATTTTTTTCGTATGCTGTTATGTATTTTTTTTGTATGATATCATTTTAATTTAATATGTAATCTTGATGATGTTCTTGTTGATCAAACACTATTGGAAACACTAATGGAGATTGCATGTTTTTAAATTTTTTTTCAGGCTCAGGACTGTTACCGAGAATTTCAGTTTACGTGAAATTCCCAGTATACCGAATATTTCAATTCCCCGGTATTTTTCACTTATTCTGTTAATTTAAAAATCTGGTACATTTATACCGGTAAATTCGAAAGGTCCGGTGAAAGATACCGGCATTTTCAAAATTACCGATATTACCTGAAAATTCAGGTAAATACATTGAAATTGAAGGAAAAATCTGGTACTGATAAAAAAATCCGGTATGGCACCGGACATTCCAAAAATCCGGGGTTTTTCACAGGGGTAAAATAGACTTTTTGCATGTATTGGGGGTGTCAGGTTTAATTGGGGGGTGGCAGGTAAAATTCTCAAGAAATTGGGTTAGAAAAAGTGTCTTCTAGGCCCAATAACAACAACTGCTTTTTAGCCTCAGCCTCACCCACCTTTTTATTCAAAATGTCCCCACAATTTCCCGAAATTCCTTCCACCTGTCCCCTCACTATGTCTCTTTTGTCAGATTCATTAAATGGTCTAATTAATAAACATGAACCCTCGTGCAACATCAATTGCCTTTTGTCACCATCGCTATATCCAAAATCCAGATTTTCAATAGCAAGGTCAACTCCCCTAGCACTCAACTTTACTTTTTCAACATCTGGCCCTAATTGTTCAGCCAAAGTATCCTGCACCGCCGAATCCTCATTTCTCGTATTACGGGAAGTTACATTCTCATGATTATCATCCTTAACATTTTGGAGACTGTTATTTCTAAACTCTCCCTTCTCCTCTTCGTCAGAGCTTTCCCCGAAACCGCCATCGCCACCATCATCTCCGTTTGAGTCTAAATCAACCGATTCACTCACCATTATTTTCTTTTTATGCAAAACAATTCTTTTGGGCCCATGAAAATCTCCAACCAATTTAATTAAATAAAGTTTACCATTGATATCCATATTGAAGAATTCATTTAAATTCATAGAGTACTTTGTCTTGATTAGAAAACGAGTCACATCTAAGTTCACATGTTCATCTGTTTCTTTATCAAATTCTATGAACTCCCTAACACAACCAGAAATGAATTTGAAAAACGAGGGCACCAAGCATAGCAAGGCAAACCAAAGCATTTCATCCATGTTAACCTTTCATTATCAATATCCTCTGGTGACCACGAATGTATGTCATCAAACCAATTAGACACCCATTCCTCATCCTCCCTTACAAGAGCCAAAACTTCATCAGACACATTTTCTTCAAGAAGAACAAGATTAGCCCCTAACAGTGTTGCTTTAATCTGAAAATGGCCTGCAATATGTAAAACTTCTTCAATATGTAGATCCCGGTTTCTTCACCAAGCCAACAAATTCCTTTTCAAATCTTTCAATATCTTTGAATCAACATTGAACTGGAGGTGAGAAAAACTTGGTGCTTCCTCAGCTCTTCCTCCTCTACGACTCATTCTTCTATCCTTCCAAACTACTGCCCCACCCTTACCAACTCCCGACGCCAGAAACTTCCATACCGCCTGAGCGTATGACCTCCCTTGATTGATAGCTAAAGTTTTTCATATTGTAATGATTAGTAAACTTCCTTCATTGCCTTCCCCCACAGCTACACCTTTCTTCATCTCCCCCTTCTCCTTGTTTCTCACCCTATTAAATTTTGGGATGTTTACAAAGATCTTTTTGCCTCTTATTTGAATACAATCCAACTTGACAGCCAGCATATGCTTATCCGTTACTTTCCGGTAACAGACAAACTCGTACCTCCTTCCTCGTTTGTCCCTTCTCGCCAGAATAAAAACTTCCATTAGTATTCCATATGCTTTGAATACCTCAGCCATTTTCTTCGCCCCATAAGTCTCCAAAAATTCAGTAAAGAAAAATGATGTTATTCCTTCTCCTACCCCCATGTCTTTCCTCCTGTTAGCCATCCAAACTGAGCATCTAATTTTGTTCGCAAGAGGCCTCATTCATCTGACTTCCACCCAGGGGCCATGATTATCTTGATCTTTCTGCATCTATGACTTAGTTTTATAGTCAAGATGCCGAAGAACACCGCAACACTACTAACTGTACTAACTAGACTACTGAAAGCAAAAATAAAAGAGAAGAACGAAAGAATAAGGTCCCTAATCCTAAGACTAGGAGCTTAAACCTCCATCAACAACGACCTTATTCAATAATGAAAATTTTCATTGTGAAGAGATTCTACCTTACCTTACCTAATGGTCTCATTGTGTAAGAGATTTTTAGCCCATTGTAATTCTCTCTCTGACTCAAAGACTACTCTATATGGTTGTGTAGGAAGCATAATCAATTTATACCAAAAAAACAATACTCATTTTAGATATACTACGACGTAAATAGAAAAATAAAATAAATTAGATATTGGTATTGAATTGAAGCTTTTAAAAAATTATAAATAAACAAATATATTTAGTTCAAATAATAAGTTTAAAAAAATCTATTTATAAGGCATGCAAAATACATATTTTCATAAAGTATTAATTTAGTGGTAAGAGCGCACTTTGTACCATAATTGAATCATTTTTTGATATAGTATGTTAATGGTCAAAATTTCATTTCTTAAAATGACCAACAAAAGTATCTCTCTTTAGAACATGTGCATTTGAATATATCTCCGATTACCGGTGGATTAAGGATAGTGTACTATAATTAATAATAATTTACATACTTTTTTTCAAAAAGAAATGTATAAAAAGTAAATAAAATTAATATTAATCAAATTCATTCATTCAATGTACATTAAAATTTATGGAAAAGAAAAAAAAAAAGACAGGAAAAAAATAAAAAAGAAAAAGAAATTATTAAAGTTTATGAAAATTAGGGATGACAACGGGTCGGGTCGGGTGCGGGTTTCACACTACCCAAACCCGCACCCGAAATCACCACCCGAACCCAAACCCAAAGGCTATTCGGGTAGCAAAATAACACTCACGCCCACACCCGTTGGGTTCGGGTTTTTTCACCCAAACCCGAATCCGTAGCAAAACTAATATATATATATATATATATATATATATATATATATATATATATATATATATATATATATATATATATATATCAGGTGTGGTTTCAGGTTTCGGGCACGGGTTTTACACTACCCAAACCCGCACCCGAACCCAGTCAACTCGAATTTTTCACCCGTTGACTCGGGTTCGGGTGCGGGTGGGCCCCGCGAGTTTGGGTCTGCCTGTCATCCCTAATGAAAATCACCCTTAAAATGAGTATTATAAATAACCAAATTCTCGATATTTCATAATTTAAATAGGCTTTGTTTAGTAAAAATAGCGGTTGACTGATAAGTTAGCTCATAGCTTATGACTGATAGCTTATAGCTTATAGCTGATAACTAAAGACTTACAGCTGATAAGCTAATTGAAGTGTTTGGTAAAATTAACAGTTTAATTAGGTGATTAAATAAAATGACATAAAAGATATTTAATAATTATTATTTTATTTTAAATTATAATAAATTATAAAGGATAGTAGTGGATTTTAGTTAAAATTATAAGAGTAAAAGTGGAAGAAAAAATGATAAGCTATAAGCTATAAGCTAAAACGCTATTTAAAATAGCGTCTGAAAAATAAGCTATAAGCTAATAAAATAAGCTATAAGCTCGTGATGAAAAGACCGTTACCAAACAGGTCTTTTATTGTCATATGAGCTTATAAGCTATAAGACATAAGCTATAAGCTCAAAAAATATTTTTCCAAACAGAGCCATAATATATAATGTTGAAAAAAAAAATTGAAGAATAAATTAAATATATATAAGCTGCTTTAAAATTATTTTAAACATTGTTTTTTCAATTATTTAATAGGCATTTAAGCAATATTTTTAATCTCTAGTCTTATTATATTTTCAATAATTAAACATGTCAACGTGACTGAGAGTTTTATTGTTAAATATGATAAAAACAAATTAAGGTTGGGATTCCCGTTTTTCTCTAATAAGTTTTAGAAAATTAGTGATTATGAATTCGTTAACAGTTGAATTTAGCTAATTTTCAGGGACAAGGTTCATAGACATAATGCCATACTTTCACCGTTCAGACAAGGATTGAGGAAGAGATACCGTGTTCGTACAATACCAGGTTTTTTTGGATGATCTTATATGGTTTAAAAGAAAACCTAATCACCATGGGCTACTCCAAGGCAAGCCATCAACATGCATGATGACCTACCATGGTCAGCTCTTGTTCCTTGAATGACTCATATGTCTCCATTCAAACCTCAAACACAAAATAAATCCTTTGCAAAAGCTTTTTAAAGTGCGCGACATACCAATTTCTAATTTTGCAAAGTCTTGCTTCAAAGGTGTCTATCTCTCGATCTAAATACCAGAAAAGGCTTGCAAAGTAGGACTCCAACATTGCAAGAATAATTCACATGAGAGATTGATCAATAGTAAAGGTAAAGTGCCACTAAGCCATCAAAATCACGTGACAAACTCATGAAATTATGGATTCCACTAATTGGGATTTAACTCATTTAGGACATGATTATTTTGAATTTTCATTCAAATATAGGGAGAGTCTCAACAAAATTTGGAGTGTAGGGACATAGAATGTTAATACCTCACTCATGCAGTTTTCTGCATGGACGCCAAATTTTATACTTTAAGATTTGAAGATTACACATGCTCAAGTTTGGCTAAGGATGCATGGTTTTCATTAGAGTATTGAGAACCAACTATACTTTATTTGCAATTGCGTGTGGAATTTGCATTCCTTTATCGATTGATGAGCTTAAAAGAAAAAGAACTTTGAGGCATTTTGTGTAACACCCACATATAATATCATACAAGTAGCATAAATATTATACATGAATCCAAGTTTTGGTACTGAAATACCATAAGTTCCTAGTAACACATTATACATATACATGCTCAAAATACTACATACAAAAAAACTATGGCATTATATATACAAGATGTTCCAATACACTAAGAACTAGATCAATACAATGATCTCAAAATAAAACTCCAAAGCGGAAGTCATGCCATCCCGAAAAGCCAAGGAACGTAAGGAAAATCAAACGACTTTATCCTTACCCTTCGCCGAACCTGTGGTACCTGTAATATAATCAACAACATGGGGTGAGATATTAAATCTCAGTGAGTTTCCTATCTTATAGATTCTCTTGGCTTTACAAGGTTCTATCATCCTAACCCAAGTCCAAAAGGGAAGGGAAATGACCTTGAGTACAGCTCTTACACTATATGGAAACATGTCCTGAGTTCAACAACTCAAATATATCACTAATTGGTACACATACCAAGGCATCTTTCCCGGCCAACCCTACAAGAGAGTTCAACTCGGGTCACGGATCCTTAAAAGCGTAGACATCCATCCCCGGCCAGCTCCTCTAAAGAGTTATGGACACGGGTCCCGGAAGCTAACATAGATAACTTTTCCAGGCCAGCCTACTCAATAGGCACTTCAACACAGGTCACGGTTACCTACTCATGGTACTTTCACCATCCAGCCTACACAAGAGGTTATGGACACGGGTCACTAATACCACCCACTAAGTAACTTTCCCCGACCAGCCTATACAAGAGGCCCTACAACACGGGTCACGGTTACTTACTTAATAAACATTTTCCCCGGTCAGCCTACACAAGAGGTTATGGACACGGGTCACTATTATTTATTAAGGGATAAAACAGTTCTGATTACGTGATTTCACACACTAACGCGATTGTATTCGACAATCACAAGGCCACAATTGCCTTCATCACCAAGAACACGAAGGTTCACACACATGTTCCATACTAGTGTCTTACTCTCTTCTAGACCATTACTCGCCAAGGATGCACACGAAGGTATCGAACGCACGAGCATCGACATCTAGATTCTCCATCACAATCCTAGTCACACCCTAGAATCATATCATTTGTTTTGGGGTAAAGTTTCCTCACTCTTCCTAACTCATTTTAAGCATGCATATTCACTCAAACATACATAATGACACATAGAAAGGTATAGCATGTTTAACCAACAATAGAATATGTAAACATAATGCAATTATATGATGGAATCACACATAACAACTTATCACAAAGTTACACCATTATTGGGTTCCCTCCGATTTATTTAATCGAGCAACAAAACTAATATTTTTCACTTCCATTAGGTAGAGTATTTCCATAGCTCTCCATCGGTACCAAGAACGCCTCGATCGGAGTCACGGTTCACAAGTTATGAAGGAAACAAAATGGGAAAATCTGTCATGTTCGCTAGGCGAACATTCGCCTTCACCTTCACCTTGCGAACTCTTGGCGAACAGAACAGAAAGAAAAGGACACAAAGTTCGCAAAGCGAACTCCAGGCGAGCATTCGCCTTCCCCTTCGCTTTGGTTCACTAAGCGAATCCGTAAATCCCAGAATTCTCAGCAGCGTTAAAACAGGTCATTTGGGGCCAAAACTCTTCTTTCTTCATCCAAACCACTTCCAACTCATATTTCTATCAACCCCAATCATAACCCGACTATATTACCTGACTATTTCTACATTTTAACCGTTAGAAACATCGATTTCATATTATCATTCACAAAACAATATTTCTAACCTAACTCTATCATTTCTAAACTTCTAAAACAAAAGTTCTAACTAGAAACCACCTCAATACAAGATGATGATGACGATGGAGAGATGATTTGATGAAGAATGGACAATGATTCTTGCTCTTGAGCTTCTAGGGTTTACTTCTCCTTCTTTCTCCCTTCTCCAACTTCTCTCTAACTTCTCTCTCTCAAATGTTACTAAGTTGGCAAAGGAGGAAAAGAAGTGATATAGAGAAATTTAATTAGATAGTAACAATACTAAAAGTCCAAAAAGTCTCTATATCAGCAAAAGTTAAAACCTAGAGTCAGATAATATTAATTTGATCTGCTCTGAGCTCATCAGCTTACTCTAATTATCTGTGCAGATAATTTCCTAGATTACACCGGAACCCAGTTGATCACAACTAATATTATCCAAAGCAAAATAAAATACGGGGTATTACATCCTCCCCCTTAAATAGAAATTCGCCCACGAATTAAAAATTACCTGAAAAGATGAGGGTAAGCTTCTCGCATCTTTGATTCTAGTTCCCAAGTTGCATCACCCGGATGCGTCTTATCCGACTGAACCTTAACAAGAGGAATCTCTTTATTCCTTAGCACCTTAGTTTCTCTTCCTGTGATACGACTTGGTTGAGGATCAAACGTTAAATCTACTTCTATCTCAATCGTATCTGGTAGAGTTGGCTGAAGAGGATCTGGAACAAACTTCCGGAGCTGAGACACATGAAAAATATCGTGCATCTCTGACAGAGAAGGCGATAAGGCTAATATGTAAGCTACTTCACCAATTCTTTCTAAAATTTGATACGGTCCCACGTATCTCAGACTTAACTTTTGCGACTTAAACGGTCCTTTCAACCTCAATCTCGGAGTTCCTCTCAAAAACACATGGTCACCTTCATCAAACTCTAAAGGTCTCCTACGGTTATCCGCATAACTCATCTAATGATCTTGTGCTTGTTTAACTTTATCACGGATCATTCTAATCTTTTCCGTAGTCTCTTGAATAATCTCGGGTCCCAAAATTCTATCTTCGCCAACTTCCGCCCAACACAAAGGTGTCCTACATTTCCTTCCATACAATGCTTCATAAGGAGCCATGCCAATACTTGCATGATAACTATTGTTGTATGAAAACTCAATCAACGGTAAAAGTTCTATCCAATTTCCTCCACTTTCAAGTACACAAGCCCTTAACATATCTTCCATCGTTTGTATTGTCCGTTCCATCTGAACATCCGTTTGCAGATGATTCGACGTACTCAAACACAACTTTGTTCCCATAGCTTGTCGAAAAGCTCTCCAAAATCTTGAAGTAAACTTTGGATCTCTATCGGACACAATACTAGAGGGAATACCATGTAATCTCACAATTTCCGAAATAAACAACCTTGCAAGATGACTTGCCTTGTAAGTAGTCTTTACGGCTAAGAAATGCACAGATTTCGCCAACCGATCCACAATTACCCAAATAGAATCATAACCACCTTGTGTATGGGATAATCAAATCGCAAAGTCCATAGAAATACTATCCCACTTCCATACCGGAATTTCTAACGGTTGCAATAAGCCACCCGGTCTTTGGTGTTCAATTTTCACATGTTGGCACACCGCACACTCCGATACATACACCGCAACATCTCTTTTCATACCAGACCACCAATAGTCCCTCTTTAAGTCCTGATACATTTTCGAAGAACCAGGATGTATAGTAAAAGCACCCTTATGCTCTTCTTCCAAAAAAAATCTTTTCAACACCGCATCATCCAGAACACAAATCCTTCGGTTAAACAAAATGATTTAGTCGGTAGTTCGCACAAAACCCGGTTGTACTAACACTTCTTGTAACTTCTCATCCAACACTTGCCCTTGTTGAATTTCCTCCCTAAGAGTAGAATTAAGATTCGAATTTCCCATAACCACACCATTTGGAGTCCAA
This sequence comes from Lathyrus tuberosus, assembly GCA_022829125.1. Lineage (NCBI taxonomy): Eukaryota > Viridiplantae > Streptophyta > Magnoliopsida > Fabales > Fabaceae > Lathyrus > Lathyrus tuberosus. Next base: position 2,044,524 of record JALAZF010000751.1, read on the forward strand.
ATAAATTGGAGATTAAGATCTCGAAACTTTTCCAATAAGGTATACTCTAACATCATCAACTCGGCATTATGCAACAACTTTCGGCTTAATGTATCTGCTACTTTATTTGCCTTACCCGGATGGTACTTTAGTTCCAAGTCATAATCCTTCAAATATTCCATCCATCTCCTTTGACTCATGTTCAACTCTTTCTGGTCAAATAAACACTTTAAACTCTTGTGGTCGCTGAACATTTCAAAACGTACTCCATACAAATAACGACGCCACACTTTCAAAGTAAAGACAACCGCCGCCAATTCCAAATCATGCGTTGGATAATTCTTCTCCTGAACTTTTAATTTTTGAGAAGCATAGGCCACCATGTGACTATATTGCATCAAGACACCTCCTAATCCCATCTTTGATGCATCACAAAATACCTCTAGGATCAGGAATGATCAAAACAGGAGCAGTCGTTAATCTTTACTTCAAACTCATAAAACTTCGTTCACAAGCCGAATCCCACTCATAAGGAAAATCCTTTCAAGTAAGTTTAGCCATTGGTAAGGCCAATTGAGAAGACTTCTTAATAAACCTTCAGTAATAACCTGCCAGTCCTAAGAAACTTCTGACTTCGGAAACATTCTTCGGTCTCTCCCAATTAACTACCGCTTCAACTTTTGATGGATCTACCGCCACACCTCCTTGAGATATGACATAACCAATAAAATTAACCTCCGACATCCAAAACTCACACTTGCTTAGCTTAGCAAAAAGTTATCTCTCTTATAGGATCGATAAAACGATTCTTAAATGTTCTTCATGTTCTTGAGAAGTACGAGAATAAATAAGAATGTCATCAATGAAGATTACTACAAATTGGTCCAAATAAGCTTGAAATATCTAATTCATATAATCAATAAAAACTTCCGGAGCATTCGTCACAGCGAACGGCATCACTAAGAATCCATAATGGCCATAACGGGTTCTAAACGCTATCTTTGATACATGTGAACTCTTCACACGGATCTGGTAATAACCCGGTCGTAAATCAATCTTTGAGAACACACAAGCTCTTTTCAATTGATCTAACAGGTCGTCTATCATGAGTAATGGGTATTTGTTCTTGATGGTGACTTTATTCAACTGTCGGTAATCAATACATAACCGCATTCCACCATCCTTCTTCTTTACCAATAACACTGGAGCTCCCCGGGGCGAAACACTAGGTGGGACAAAATGCTTAGCCATTAACTCTTCCAATTGATCCTTCAATTCTCTTAATTCAAGTGGTGCCATCCGATACGGAGAAACGGATATAGGAGTCATTCCCAGTATCAGGTCAATAGAGAATTCCACTTCCTTTTCAAGAGGAAGAGAAGTGATGTTCTCGAGGAAAACTTCGGAAAACTCACAGACTACAGGAATACTTAGAACTTGAAGGTCGCTACTCTCCTCCTTAGTAAGAACCAAAAGAATAGATTTTTCCTTCTCAAACAATAAATTTATCATTCCAACCGTACCTTCCAAAATAGTAGTCAGCACATCTTTCGGGGTAGCCTCAATGGATGGAATGATGATTAGCTTTTCCTCACAACTAATAAATACCGAATTAGCAGAAAGCCAATCCATTCCCAAAACAACGTCCACTTTCTTAAGTGACAAACAAATAAGATCAATATGAAAAACTCTCCCATCCACAGATAAAACACAATTTTCACACATTAAAGGTGTTTCAACCATCTCATCCATGGCAGTAGTAACCACCATGGGTGGAGACAACGGAATAGCTTGCAACCCAAGTCACTTCACATATTGCATCGACACAAAAGAGTGTGTTGCTCCACAATCAAATAATACAAAACAAGGATTCCAATTAACGAAACACGTACCAGCAATCAAAGAGTTATCACCCTTTGCTTTCTTTGCATCCAAAGTATAAACCCGGCCGGTACTCTTTCCTTGCGCCTTATTCCTATTCTGAGGACAGTACCTCGCCATATGTCACATTCCATCACACTGATAACACCTAAAAGTTCCATTGATGCACTTCCCGTAGTGATACTTGTTGCACAACCGGCACAAAGGAGGAGTGTTAAGTCTAATGCTTTGCACTTGCTTCCCTTTAAAGGCTTGTGGTCTAGGTCTATATTGTTGGTTCGATCTCCCACGGTCTCCCTGATTCATCCTACCTGCAACTCCCTCAGCTTGAACTTTTTTCAAACTATTCTCTGCCACATAACATTGCCTTAGCAATTCAGCGTAACTAGTGAACTCTCTTTGAGACACACTATGAAAATTTTCAGCCTTCAAACCAAAAAGAAACTGGTCAATTTTCCACCTCTCGTCCGGAGCATACATGGTCTGTCTAGAATAAGCAGCCATAATCTCAAATCTCAGCATAAGCAGCCACAGTCAAAGTACCCTGTCTCAACTGTTGAAAATCAAATTCCTTCTGGGTCCTCAAGGAACTAGGGAAATAGTTCTCCATAAAATTAATCTTAAATTGCTCCCAGACCTTAGGTACCTCTTGGATAGTCATAAAGGCTGAGGCACTCTCCCATCATCTCATGGCAGGACCCTTCAACGAATGAGAAGCGAATACCACCTTGTTCTCCTCACTACAATGGACTATCAAGAAAATTCTCTCCATGCCAGCTATCCATTCATGAGCTTTCACAGGATCTAACTCGCCATGAAATTTTGAAGGATTTAAGCGGATGAAATCCCGAAAGCTTCCATCTACAGCATTTGGAACAACCACTGGAGGATGAAAACCCTCATTCATTTGTTGCACCATCTGCTGCATGAACTGGTTCTGCTGCTGTTGCATCTGCTGCAAAAACTGAGGCCATGGGACATACTCCTCGTCGCCCGGTGAATTCGTCCCTGCAGGAGTGGTTATGGGTCTACCACGATTGCTTCTGCGTCCGTCAGCCATGTTCCCTAAATGTCATACAGATAGGATTAAGTTGATCATGCTCAATACCATAAATATAACACTTAAGACCAATGGCGACACCACGCATATGAAGCGAAAAGAAATACTTATACTATTTCATGGCTAGGTCGAGGATACGACCTGCTCTGATACCAACTATAACACCCACATATAATATCACACAAGTAGCATAAATATTATACATGAATCCAAGTTTTGGTACTGAAATACCATAAGTTCCTAGTAACACATTATACATATACATTCCCAAAATACTACATACAAAAAAACTAGGGCATTATATATACAAGATGTTCCAATACACTAAGAACTAGATCAATATAATGATCTCAAAATAAAACTCCAAAGCGGAAGCCATGTCATCCCAAAAAGCCAAGGAACGTAAGGAAAATCAAGTGACTTTATCCTTACCCTTCGCCGAACCTGTGGTACCTGTAATATAATCAACAACATGGGGTGAGATATTAAATCTCAGTGAGTTCCCTATCTTATAGATTCTCTTGGCTTTACAAGGTTCTATCATCCTAACCCAAGTCCAAAAGGGAAGGGAAATGACCTTGAGTGCAACTCTTACACTATATGAAAACATATCCTGAGTTCAACAACTCAAATATATCACTAATTGGTACACATACCAAGGCATCTTTCCTCGGCCAACCCTACAAGAGAGTTCAACTCGGGTCACGGATCCTTAAAAGCGTAGACATCCATCCCCGGCCAGCTCCTCCAAAGATTTATGGACACGGGTCTCGGAAGCTAACAAAGATAACTTTTCCCGGGCAGCCTACTCAATAGGCCCTTCAACATAGGTCACGGTTACCTACTCATAGTACTTTCCCCGGCCAGCCTACACAAGAGGTTATGGACACGGGTCACTAATAGCACCCACTAAGTAACTTTCCCCCCGGCCAGCCTACACAAGAGGTTATGGACACGGGTCATTATTATTTCTTAAGGGATAAAACGGTTCCGATTACGTGATTTCACACACTAACGTGATTGTATTCGACAATCACAAGGCCACAATTGCCTTCATCACCAAGAACACGAAGGTTCACACACATGTTACATACTAGTGTCTTACTCTCTTCTAGACCATTACTCGCCAAGGATGCACACGAAGGAATCGAACGCACGAGCATCACCATCTAGATTCTCTATCACAATCCTAGTCACACCCTAGAATCATACCATTTGTTATGGGGTAAAGTTTCCTCACTCTTCCTAATTCATTTTAAGCATGCATATTCACTCAAACATACATAATGACACATAGAAAGGTATAGCATGTTTAACCAACAATAGAATATGTAAACATAATACAATTATATGATGGAATCACACATAATAACTTATCACAAAGTTACACCATTCTTGGGTTCCCTCCAATTTATTTAATCGGGCAACAAAACTAATATTTTTCACTTCCATTAGGTAGAGTATTCCCATAGCTCTCCATCGGTACTAAGAGCGCCTCGATCGAAGTCACGGTTCACAAGTTATGAAGGAAACAAAATGGGAAAATCTGTCATGTTCGCTAGGCGAACATTCGCCTTCACCTTCGCCTTGCGAACTCTTGGCGAACAGAACAGAAAGAAAAGGACACAAAGTTCGCAAAGCTAAATCCAGACGAGTATTCGCCTTCCCCTTCGCTTTGGTTCGCTAAGCGAACCCGCGAATCCCAGAATTCTAAATAGCGTTAAAACAGGTCATTTAGGGCCAAAACTCTCATTTCTTCACCCAAACCACTTCCAACTCATATTTCTATCAACCCCAATCATAGCCCGACTATATTACCCGACTATTTCTGCATTTTAACCGTTATAAACATCGATTTCATATTATCATTCACAAAACAATATTTTTAACCTAACTCTATCATTTCCAAACTTCTAAAACAAAAGTTCTAACTAGAACCCACCTCAATACAAGATGATGATGAAGATGGAGAGATGATTTGATGAAGAATGGACAATGATTCTTGCTCTTGAGCTTCTAGGGTTTGCTTCTCCTTCTTTCTCCCTTCTCTAACTTCTCTTTCTCTCAAATGTTACTAAGTTGGCAAAGGAGGAAAAGAAATTATATAGAGAAATTTAATTAGATAGTAACACTACTAAAAGTCCAAAAAGTCTCTATAGCACCAAAAGTTAAAACCTCAGAGTCAAATAATATTAATTTGATCTGCTCTGAGCTCATCAACTTACTCTAATTATCTCTACGGATAATTTCCCAGAGTACACCGGAACCCAGTTGATCACAACTAATATTATTCAGAGCAAATTAAAATACGGGGTATTACATTTTGAGCTTGTGCAGATAGACCTTAACATGTCAGATACTCTCCATGATCGTATTGTGGTGGGATTTTGAGGCATTTTGTGCTTGTGTAAATAGGGTTATGTGTTCTTTGTTGAATTTGAATATGAAAGTTTACCTATTTTTGTGATCATTATGTGAATGTTGGTCATAATAGTATTTGACAAATGTTAGAAGTTGAAAGACAAGAATGTTGATAAGCCACTGATTAAAGAATCTATAAGACACACACCTAAAAAGTCCAAATAAGATATAATAGTTAATGATACTTTGAATAACATAGAGAGTGATAAGTATGTAAATGTCATAGTGAATGACATAGGGAATGATAACTCTCTAGATTTGAATAACGCAGGAAATCACACTCTTGAGAATTACATAGAGAAGGATGACTTTGTTGTGGCCATTAATCAGGAAAATTAGGCTAATGCTAATGAGGAGCATTTATTAGAAACAAGTTCTTTGAATGAAAAAGAAATAGTAGTAGAGACTGCTAATGATTTGAATGAGAATCTAGTGATTGAGAAAGAGATAATTGATGATGGAAGGGAAAAACCTGATCTTAATCTTGTGGTTATAAAAGATAGTGGTAAGAATTTGGTGAGATATTCATGTGATGGTTTGCATTTTTGGAAGGATAATAACCTTTGGGGTGATGAAGATAGTTCTCCTGAGCCACATTTGGAAGAATTTATTATGGCCAAGAAAAAAGGTTGGGGAACAAATAATGTTACTCTACCTAGAATGGAAATCAACACCTGACCCATGTAGGGTAAACACAACACCATTAATTGAAAGCCATTTATTGGAATTCTAGAGGAGTAGGAAAACTTGATACTAGGTTGCCTATTAAGAATCTATGTGAAGAACAAAAGTCTGACTTGATTTTGATCGTTGAACCAATGATTCCTAATGCTCATTTACCTGCTAAGTGTTTTAAGCAAATGAGATTTAATATATTTTCACTAAATTTTAGACATAATCATGATTCAAACCTATGAGCTTTTTGTTTAATATATATAAATCCCACTGTATTGAGTTTATTTGAACAACATGTAACTTTTTCCATAGAAGTGGATCAAACTAAATTCTTCATTGTAGCTTTATATGCAAGTAACTCTCATGTGATTGGAAGATAGTTATGTAATGAACTTATCAATCTTCAATAGGGAAATCCTGGCCTTTTGTGCATGATAGGTGATTTCAATGCAATTATTGAATCCCATGAGAAATTTGGTAGATGCCCTCCATTTGAAAAATCAAAATGAGCTTATGCATCTTAACATTAAAGGCATCTATTACACTTAGACCAATGGGAAAAAGGTGATGCTTACTCTTATATTAGGCTTGATAGGTCCATTTGTAATCAAAATTGGTTAGATAATTGGAACACATTCAATTACTCCACTTTGATCAAGAATCACTTAGACCATTACATTATTCTTCTCCATTGTGACAGTGGTAGGTTTGATTTGGCTAGGCCAATCAAATTTATGAAAGTTCTGACTCAAGATGATATATGCAGATAAATGATTATTGATAATTGGAATACCATTGTGTTTGATTGACCTATGTTTATTTTATCTGCTAAGTTGAGATCTCTTAAACCTATTCTTAAGAAATGGAACAAAGAGATATTTGGAAATATTCATCTTAAAGCCACTCGAGTTACTATTAAAGTTATCAAGATACAAAGTTTGATTAATGGTGTGGGTTACAATGACAATACTAGATTGGAGGACAAAATGCTCAACTTCTGTTAGATAAGGAATTGCATATGCAAGACCAATTTTGGAGGAACAAGGTAAGAAATACATGATTTAAAGATGATGATACAAATACAAAGTTTCTAGTAACAAAATCACAAGACTGAGGTATGACAATATTTTTTTAGAAGAGGGCATTAAATTAGATAATCATGTTATTAACTTCTTCAAAAATTTATTTAGCTTAGAAAAAAATTGTAGTTATACTAATCTGGTAGAGAGAACTATTCCACAAATTATAATTTATACGGATAATGAATATCTCACCAGAATGACTCAACCATAGGAAATTAAGAATATAATGTACAATATGGATGGTAATTCTACTCCAGACCTTGATGACTTTGGGGAATGTTTTTCCAAAGCCTATTAGGATATTGTAGGGAATGATGTGATGAATTTAGCGAATAAATTCTTTGAACAAGGTTGGATCCTCACTAAGATCATTGCAGACACATTGTTTATCTTAGCTCCTAAAATTGTTTAAGAACACCAAATATACTTCATTGGGGACAAACATATTTATTAGTACATTAAAATTAATTCATAAGCCACTAATATGTTAGAAAGGATAACCTTTGGAGGTAGTATGGCTTTAAAGGTATACATCACAAAAGACTGTAATACTTTAGATTGGAAATATCTTATTAAAGTTCTTGTTCAATTTGGTTTTAATCAAGAAATTTGTGATTGGATACTTACCATTCTACACTCAACAAAACTATCAATCATGATAAATGAAAAAATTGCAGATTTTTTCTTGATTTAGACGTGTGAGGCAAGGAGATCTTTTTCCTTCCTTGCTCTTTTGCATTGATGAAGAGGCACTTAGTAGACAATTATCTATGTTGGTTGATCAGGGTAAGTTGACATGCATATTAATTGGTAAGATTATCATTCCTAGCTAAAATTTGTTTTTATATATCACATTATAATATTTTGCAAAGCTTTTACAAAAAATGCTTAAGTCATTAACCATCTCTTTCAAAAATATGGTCAGAATTTTGATCAATAATGAGTCAAACAAAATGTAAGTTTTATAGTGGAGGTACTTATAGATCTAGGCTTATGGACATTACAGATATGCTTGGATTCACTGTAGGATATACACCATTTTATTATCTTCAAATTCCTATATTCAATGGCAAGCATAAATTTCACCATCTTAAGATCATAACAAATAATGTATTGGCTAAGCTACTTACTTGGAAAGGACACATTCTTTCTATGATGGGTAGGTTCAATTGGTCTAGTCAGTCATACTAGGAAAACTTCTGTATAGTCTTAAGATTTATGAATGACCAATCAATCTTCTTAACAAACTATATCCTTGCATTATAAATTTTGTGTGGACATGTATCATAGATAGTAGAAAGTTGATTACTACATTTTGGAAGGTTATTTTGCTCACCTTTATCTAAAGGAGGTATTGGTCTGAGAAATAAAGCTGGTTGTTTATCTTTTTATGGGAAGTTATTGACTCTCAATAATCAATGGTCTTATATGCTTATTAGTAGATACTTCAAGCATAAAAAAGCAATTATACATCATATTTCTTTTTCAATATAGTCTGGCATTAAGCATTCATTTTCCTTTTTGGAGGAACATACTAAATGGCAGGTTGGTAATAGGAAGAACATTAATTTATGGACTAACAATTGGTTGAAATACAAAATTAAATATTTACACCTAGTGTTACCAACAAATATTCAATTTATGCAAAGTGCTAAGTTCAATTTAATGATCCATGACATCAATTGGGTTATTCTTCATGGCTTATCCATTTTTCCTCATAAAATTGTTGAAGACATTTTGAAGATTTACTTGTAATATGATAATACTACTATTGATAAACTTATTTGGACTTGATCTATAAATGGTTATCTATATTTTAAATATGCTTAAAATTGTATTATGAAGGATCACATTGAGACTTTTTTAACAAAATTCATATGGAATCCCTACACACCACCCGCCAAGTTATTAGTGACTTGAAAACTAATACATAATGTTATTACAACATAAGACAACTTGATTTGAAGGGTGATAAGTGAAAAATGTAATTATTTTTGTATATAAGTTTTGTTGCACTTATCGATACTTTTTGGTTAATATTGTTCGAATAAACCCCGATTTGTTTATAAATATGTTTACTTTACATTTTAGTGTATATATTGCGTATTGTGTAAATATCATTGAGTTTAATTGATTTTATCTCATTTTTTGCAGGTATTCAATCAAGGATATATTGTCATATTCATAAAGAGCATTTAATAAGCTTTCCAACGCTTCTGACCGTGCGTAAATCAGAGTTACGGTGCAGAAGTTGTGGTCCAAATAAGAGCTGGTTTGCTGTCATGTTCGCTTTGCGAGTGTGCCAGCGAATGTTCGCTTTGCGAATGCCTGGCGAGTTCCCAGCGAAGGCTCCCAGAATTATACAGGGGAGAAAATGACCAAAGTTCGCTTTGCGAACCGTGCAGCGAGCATTCGCTTTGCGAATAAATCGTTCGCACTGCGAACTTCTGAAATTTTGCAAAGGCGGTTTAGCATTTCAGAGGCATTTAAGTGCCATTTTTTGAGGCTCGCTTTGCGATTAAAATGTTCGCTTAGCGAACGTGACAAATTTTGTAATACTATAAGTTCATTTTCAGTCATTTTTTAGAGTATGTTTTGGGGTATTTGTTCTCAATTCATCAAATCTTCATTCTTTGTTAGTTTAGAGCTTAGAAAAGCATCAATGGAGGTTGCAACTTGACGATTGGGGGTGGATGATTCTTGGATCGTGATTGACACCACGAGAGATTTTGATTCCTCTTCTCTCTTCCCTTTGTAGTTTCCATTTGTTGTGAGTTTGTATGTAAGTTTACCTTGATTATATGTATATTCATTGCTCATGGTGTTGTATAAAACTCATTTTACAAATTAATGTTGATGAATGATTTCTTTATTTGGGTTTGAGTTGCGGTAGACATATCCTCGTTGAATCCGGATTTAGAATGAACATCTATTAGGTTCTAGACTCTAGAGATAGATTTAGGCTTAATATTCACTTGAGTCTTGATTCTTAATGCTTCCGTGTGGTCGAGTTGCGTGAGACATCACCTCCGAGGCGATGCGGTTGTTCTCTCAACTTTGCATTAGACATAACCTTTGTTGTGAGCGATACGTGATAATGTTAACGAGTGATTTAGGTTGCGTGCAACTGAGTAGTAAGTTTGAGTATTTGATAGGGTAGATGAAATGTAAACTCGAGAGTTCTCTACTCTCCAAAGAATGAATTATTTTTATTTTCATAAGTTTTAATTATCGCATTTAATTTAAACCCATTTTAAACCCAAACTCTTTAACATTTAAATTGTCGAACGACATTCTTTCCCTCGTGTCGTACCCCAAATTTTGACCACCCGTCTATTCTTTTTTCGCTTTTTGTATTGAGGGGTTTATTTATTTTAATAGCAGGGGTAGACTAAATTATGATGGCGTTATGAGTTAAATAGGGTTAGAGTACTATTATTTTTATTTTAATATATAGGTATTAATTAGGGTCATATTAATTTTTAATCGAATTATACTAGGGTCATAGTGGGGTTATTAGAGGATTAATGTTAATATTAATATTATTATTAATATTAATATTATCATTGAATTATTATTAAAATACCCGCTAATGTTGTTTTATTTTGAATAAATAAAATGGTACAATTGGTAGCAAGGGGAGTATAGGGAGTTACAAGACGGAGAGGTTGTGAGTTCGAATCCTATATTTTCCACTTTTAGTTTTTTTCCTTTATTACTAACTTTTCTATTTTATTTTTGAACCATAAAAAAATACCAAAAAAGAGTTTTTTTTTATTATTTTAATATTAATTTTCGTATTTTAATTAATTAATATTTTAAAATATCAATTTTTTAATTAAAATCATGTTTTTATGAAAATATCTTCAAAAAACCATATTAGTCAAATCAAATCAAATCTTTTTTCCATTTTAATTATTAGACTTTTTATTTTATTTTTATTTTTATTATTTATTCAAATTTACCAAGCCATGAATCCATCCAGATTCATTGGCTTGGGCCTTAAGAAATAGAGAAAATCAGGTCAGATTGCATCCTTCCTAAATTAGACAATCACATTCAATTTTTTGACCTAATTCTACCCTATAAATAGAACCTCATTTTCTCATATTTTCTCACCCACAAATTCACAATAATCAATAGAAAAAGTTTTTGTTCTTCTTCACATTGAAGAACAACAACACTAAAAGGGGAAGAAGGGTCGGAATCTTGCGTTAAGGGAAAAGGAGAAAAAATGGAAGAGGAAAAGGAGAATGCAAGGGACGAAAAGAAAAGAGGGAAGAGGAAAGGGAGAACGCCAAGAAAAGAAGGGAGAGAAGGAATAGACAAGGAACATAAAGAAAAGAAAGGAGGAACCAGCTTAAATTGGTCACGACAGTTCAGGTTAGTAAATCAAATCTCGAATACTAGATCTGATACTTGCATGTATGACTTGTCTGTATTTGTATGATTTGATCTTGTTTGAAAAGTTTTGTTTTGTGTGGTCTTAAATTTCATATATAAACAATTAACAAAAATTTTATATATACACAATTGATTTCGATTTTCACTCGTCGTACATGAATCAGATGTTTATAGATAAACAAATTACAAATTAAATTTTTTTCAATTAAAGAGTCATTATGTAATTTTTTAAATTAAATTTTCTTAAATAAAAATATACCAAGGATTTTATAATAAAAAAATTAGTATTAACAAATCATAAGGTAATATCAAATTAATCTTTTAATAATATCTAATTAACTTTTTCACATAATATTAACTCAAGAAGGTATATGATTAAAATCTATAATTAAGGGGATTAAATTGGGATTATGGTTGATATTTAAATATAATTGGGAATTTAGGATTATTTTTTGGGTTTGGCTTCTTTTAATTTTTTTTCTTTTATGCATTTAAAATAACTGGTTTGTTTTAAATAGGGATAATCGTTTGTATATTTAGGATTTTAAGGGTTAATTTTGGGTCTGGATTTTTAAAGTTATATTTTATATATTTAAAATAATTGGCTGATTCTTTTATTAAAATAGGATTTTAGGATCTAAAATTATTAGGATTAATAATTAGGATATTTTAGGGATAATTTTGGGCTTGTTTTATTTAAATAAAAAGTTTTATATATGTAAAACAATCTATCTATTTTTTTAAGGATTTCTTTTTATAAAATAGGATTTTGTTCCTGTTTTTTTTTTTTTTTGGGGATAAGGTATTTTGGTAATTTTGAATTTTATTAAAATTAGCTTAGGATTTATTTTAAGGAAATTAGATTTTTATTTAAATTGGATTTAAATATGGGATTGGGAAGTAAAATAAATTAATTCTTGGGATTTAAATTATTTTATTCTTGGGACTTATCTTGATTTAATTTTTGATTAAAACTTTTTATCTTTGTGACTACCTGGAGTTTGGAAATTATTTTTTATTTGGAATAATTTGGGGGATTAATTTTGTTATAAGGGCATTTTGGATTATTATTAAATTCTATGGGATTTTAAGAATTCATTTTTAACATAAGGGATATAAAGGATTTATAAGATTTAAAGGATTTAAAGGATTGGGATTTAAGGGATGATTATTAAGAACTTAAGGGTTATAATAGGATTCTTTTAAGGATTTAAAACAAGGGATAAAGCTCTTGGTCCGAGAGCCTAAATAAAGGATGGGATAAAGGATAGAACTCTTGATATCCTAGAGTATAAATAAAAGGATTAAGGGATAAAGCTCTTGGTCCGAGAGCCTAAATAAGGGATAGGGGATAAGGATTTAGGGATAACACTCTTGATATCCGAGAGTATAAATAAAAGGATTAAGGGATAAAACTCTTCCTCCGAGAGTCTAAATAATGGATAGGGATTTAAGAGATTTAAGGGATATAACTCCTTATCTAGGAGTATAAACACTAGATTTAAGGGATAGAACTCTTTATCTAAGAGTATAAATAGTGGATTGGGGTTTAGAGTTAGGTTTTGGGATTTAGGAATAGGATTAGGGGGTAGGAATAGGGGAGGTGAACTACGGTTACTCTGATCCTTCAAATTAAGGGTACGTAGGCATTGGGTTGTAAATCAACCCTAGCGAGTATAATTAATAAAAAACTTAGGTTTTTCTGTAACTTAGACAGACAAACAAACTTACCCTAAATTCAAAGGTGGATCCCATTGAATACAATGGAAGTAAGGGGTGCCTAACACCTTCCCCTTACTTAACCGACTCCGGAACCGTAGGAATCTCTACCTTAGGATTATGACTTATTAGGTTTATCATTATTTTCCCTTAAAAAAATATGATGGTGACTCGAATATTTTTGCCGGCCGCGACACCTCGAACTGATCTCTGTGGACACGATAAATTCCCAGAAAAATACTTCCAAATCTTTTTGTTGCTTGCCGCTTTACCTGCTTCAACTCTCTCTCTCTCTCTCTCTCTCTCTCTCTGCAATCATGATTTAGAAATTGCGTACCATTTATTTCTAAGATGCATGCATACTTTACTTTTCTTGCTTTGGATGGAGCAATTGTTTGGCTTGAACATTGATATAACTAGTTCCGAAAGCTTATACAAACTTGCTGGTAGAAGTTGGAGCTCTGAAATTCAGAATTCTAATAATAACTCTCATCATAATAATTATTTAGAAAACATGACACACAAGAAATGATATCATTTTTCAAAATGGTAAATTGATTTTGATAGTGACACTTTTCATGTTAAGTAATTTGTCTTTATGACATCTATTCTTTTAAAGGGAACATATAATCTTAAATTAACAAGTTTACAATTATTAAATTCTTTGAAATCAAATGTTGACCTCCTCCTGCACCTAGAATCATACAAGTTAATTGGTGTTTTCCCTAATCATAATTAATTAAGTGCAACATAGATACAACTCAAGTGGAAATACTCGAAATCAATTTGTGGTGATATATTTAGAGATAATTTAGGTCTATTCTTGGGATTTTTCTTAGCTATATTGGATTTTATACCTTATTTCAAGCTAAATTGCATGGAATCATGCTTGCTATCAATATTCTAACAAGAAGAATCAGAGAAATTTTGGGCTTGAAACCGACTTAATACTAGTCATTTATGCATTTTCTAATTTGAATATTGTCCCTAGGCATCTTTTAATTAAATGGAAGAATAATTTACACACTATACACTCCTTTAGATTTAAGACATCTCACATTTTTAGAGGGAAATGCATGTGTAGATAGATTAGACAATGCAATTTTTTTTATTATGACACTTGGTTGAATTCACTTCCTATTGTGCTTTTGAAATTTTTTTGAGAGATAGATAATACATGTCCAACTATCGTTTGTTCTAGCTTTCTAATGGGTTAGGTTTTATGTCCTTTCTTCTTTTTTATTTTTTCTTTAATAAGTTGTATTTATAAAAATAAACTAATGATGTAGATTTATTCCATATGCAATAAATAACATGTAAAATGTTTTTAAAAGTCAATCATTCACCAATGTTAAAATAGTATATGTATTTCATTTAAAAGTATATTTACTTTAAACTCACACATACAAAGAGTTAGAAATGGTTAACTAAATGTTGTGTAAAAATATTATACTTGTCTAATATAGAATAGACGAGTCTTTCACAAGTCTATTAAGGTTTATGCATGTTGTGAGAGTGTCAAAAGTAGTTAAAGCCTCATTGAACTTGACAGTTTATCAACTTACATGTATTTCATGTTTATTATGCCAATAACCAAATATACTATCTTCATA